>JXSR01S029535.1:60275-83542 GCA_000969725.1 Ophiothrix spiculata
CATGAACAAGTTGTTCAGTGGCTTGTTGGTTAAGAAAATTCCTTATACGCCCAATTTTATAGAGAGCGTAGGAGGCTGAGCGACAAATATTATTAATGTATGCGTCAATTCCAAGATCATGTTCAAATATAACACCAAGATTCCGTGCACTTTTAACAGGTTGTATAGGTATATTGGCAATTTCAACAGATGATAAAAAAGAAATATATAGATACTTTGGTTATAAGATTTGTTCTTATGCCTGATCTCTAATCTGTATAGCATGAGGTAATCTTCTGGGATATATTTCAAATATCTTCAACCCATAATTATTTTTTGTTTTTTGATTTTGTCTTCAACAGCATCTATCATCTTCAGCAAGAAGCGAGAATCTCATCTCACTTGCTTTTTTTTTTGCTTGCTCATATTGTATTAAACTTTGCACACAAGCTCCTTGTCCCTGCTCTTTACACTTGATCAATTGAATATATAATATATCAAGAATTCTTCACAATGAATGAAAACTCTGGTTTGATTGGATTGGACAAGTCCTTGACAGAGCTTTTTTGAATGTGGCTTTTCTAGTTTATTTATGAGCGGTGTGGACTCATGGCAAATGTTTCTAGTAAAAGAGTAGAGAAAAGCTTTAGGACAAATGTGTAAGAAAGACTCAAGCAAGCATTGGCCCAATGAGAAGACCAATAAGAATGCAGCATGAAGGATTGCTGCATAGATTGTTTCCATAATGCAACATTACTCTTGTGTATATATGCTGAGTTTGTGGAAAGAAATGAAAAACACACAATTTACTAAAATGACAATAACCGGAGATTGGTTAGGTCAATTTTTATGATTTTTAAAAAAGTAAATGAAAGTGTTTCTATTTCAAGATTGTGTCTAATTGAAAAACATATCTCAAAGATTTATATAAAATGAAGAAACAATGTATGTTTCAAGTTCTTTCTGGCCTGTATAACACACCTGCATTGGTCCTTTATAAGAACTGTTTCATTGATACTTTTCTCCATCTTTTTTTATCTTTTTTCAGGCATGTGGTTTTACATCATGGATTTCATCAATTTTGCCGGTGTAGTGACCAACGCATTCATGATAGCATTTACAGCTCAGTGGGGTAGGACTAAACCATTAACAGAAAAACTGTGGATCATCATTGGCTTTGAGGTAAACTCAATATGTTAGGTTTAACCCTTTGAACTTGACGAGCCGGTATACTGGCTCACGTGTACATGCACCGTATACCCGATAAGCCGGTCACGCAGGAAACTTGATGTGCCTGTCAACTGGCATGGATAGTTTCAATTTTCAATGGTTTTATTTACATCAGAAGACATCAAGGAAGTTTTGAACCCATGGTTGATGGGTCATTTAGCTTTTATTTACCCGACAATTGTGAAAAATGCCTCATACTTTTTGTAAATTTTATGGCTTCGCCCATAGACTACAAGGTAAATGTTTTTAAACTTTCAGGTTGGCCCAGGTCAGTGGTACAGATACACATGGAATGGCCTGCAAAGGGTTAATGCAACAGTCATAATGTTTTAAAAAAGCACAACATCCCCATGGGACAAGTGGGTTATGAATGGGATGTAGTGGGGTATTTCAGATGTATTAATCTGGTATCTTGTGTGATTTACAGATTGATTTCATGGTTAGAAGTCTTGTAAGAAAGAAAATCTGTCATAGTTCAGTGGCTCTTGAAATGGTTCTTCAGGTAATGGTAGTAGAATTGTTGGCTGTCACTATAGGCAAAATAAAAAATGATTGGACAATGTAAACACAAATCCAGAGTAAGGGTTACATTCACAAATAATGGGGCCCTGCACTGTGGATTTTAGTTTACATTGTCCAATAAATTATTGTTTTGCCTGTAATTTCACTAAGTTTTTTTTTATCTGTTTTCAGCACATTGTGTTTTCAGTGAAGATTTTTATCGCAGCTGTGATTCCTGATACGCCTAAAGAGATCATGTTGGCAATGAGAAGGGTGAGTTATTTAGAGATTGAAGCCCTTATCTAGGGAGGGGGTGCGCCGGGGTGTCGCACTCCCCCTGTCGTCCCCCCCCCCATTTGACAATGTAGAAAAAGGTCCACAAAATTGCTCAAATTGATAAAATTCCCTCTTATAAGCTGACTTCCTCTTTTTTAAAGCAAAATTTGTTGAGATTATTATGAACAAATGACTGATCCAAATCTGACTAAATCTCATCATTAATTCTTGCAAAATGTGCTAGGTCTGATCATAGAAGTGATTTAGATATGGTAATGTAATCGCTGCCTGGGCAGAACCCAGTGGTAGCCTGCTAATGGTACGCTCTTTTTTCACCCCTCCCTTTCTGCTCTTTCTGAGGAGATTCAAGAGGCTAGAAACTGAAAATTCCATATGGTCAATTAGACAACAACCCCCATGTTTTACGGGCAACGGACCTTTCAAATATGGTAGTTTTGTCAGGTGAATATTTTCATAATTTTCCCCCCTAAAATAGCCCAAACAACCCACCAAAAATGGGAGAATAGATGAAAAAAATTTCAAAGAAATTTTTGGGCTAAAAAATGGCTGATTTTACATGATTTTTATCAAAACTTAAAAAATCTTCCAAAATACAAATTTAGAGTTGATCTAAAACACTTTTTTTCGTAGCCTTAGTGTTAAACCTTAATAAATAGATAAAGAGATGTGCTTCCTAACATTTGTGATTTTCTTCTTGTTCATTCAGGAAAAATACCAAGTAGCCCAAGCAATTGACAACGCTGAGAACGAGGAGCCCTTATCACGTAAGGAAGTGGCCTCACCAATTAGATCTATCAAGTCGCCTATACAAGGCTTTAACTACTTCCTAATCCAATCTAACCTTGACACCAAAACTCCACCAGATGAAGACGATGATGACAATCTGGCAGATTCTATGAATTATGGCACAGGTCACGCTCAAAACCTCTACCCTGTAAAGGAGGAAAAACCATCTCAGGATCTTACTCCAAGATCTCTCCTTGGAGAGGCTGAAGGGAGTCCTGACAAGGCAGCTGGGTCGGAATCCGATATTCCTAAGTATGCCACATTCCATCCTCATTATAGCAATTAAACCATGTGTGCATTGTTATCTGCTTTTTGCATTATTTAACTGCCTGCACATGCTTGTCTTTAAAGATAATTACCATACTTATAGCTTAACTGGTGCAAATTAGTACATAGTGCATGCATCTTTAGTGCCAGTTTTATCAGTTTTCATATTGAAACTATATTATTATATATATCCCCAAAATGCTCATCATTTCATAATAATAAATAGTTTCTGACTACAGATCCAATAATTTAAAGATGGTACTCACTAGAAATATTTCACTTCCTATCAGGAAGCTTGGTCACTCTGTTCTGCAGTGTTGACTGCTCAGCATTTTATTAATCTACTTTCCCCACTTTTATAGCTACCAAGTATGTTCAAAGGAACTAGAAATATCGATCATTTAATTTAAAATAAATCCATATTGATTGATCTTGTCGTACTTTTAGGAAGTACATCCTGAAACACTAGTTTCAGTTATTTATGATTTGTTAAATTTTATCTTTTATTTTTTAGTCAATTCTTAACACATTGGTGGTACCACATTTCCTTAAAGATTTTTAAAGTAAAACCACTCGATTTCCAAATGTTTAATTGAAAATATTCCATTCTGCAAAATACAATTACTCGGTGGATTGTTGGTTTTTAGTTTTTATGCCCTAATTGAATGTAATTATTATTCATGGAATTTAGTCCTGAATTGTACTAACTCTTAAACGAATGTAAGAAATGAATATTGAATCCAATTTATTTTAAAACATTTTACTTTTCATTGTGCCTTGTTTAGAAAACCTCTCATTTGAATAGCTTCCTTCTAAATCCTCACAAGACCTAAATCAGAGACAATTTACTTCTTCAAGCATTGTTAAACCATTAACTCAGCTCAGTCTTGGTCTGCTACATGGCTTATCATCTTTAACACTGACGCTTTTGTCATATCATTGTTAATTTGTTGCTTGTATATAATTCAGGTGTTTTTACAACTAACCAAAACTTTTGATATGATTATGATAAGCAATTCATTTAATATCTCTATTTACATGGATTTTCTCATTAACTAAGCAAAATTTCAATATACCAACACAAATTATCATCTTAAAAGCAAAACCTTATCTTTTGTCTTGTAGAAACATGAGATCTTCATAAAAAAAATTGATTAAATGGGCTATATCTATATTTTGATATTTATTCTATTTACTGAATTGGCTCATACTTCCAAGAATTTGTAGTTGTTATATTATAGATAAAGAACATGTTTCTCATCTAGAAACTATTTTTTAGAAGAATTTAAAAGACCATATCAGTATTTTGGGTTCATTAAGTATATCTGCCTCTCATATCAAGCTCTCAATCAAAAACAATTAATTTGTCAAAATCATGAGACTATCATCATCCGAAGAAATCTCCAAGACATATCATAATTTAATCATCATAATATACATCTAGTATTTGATTCTCATTCACAAGCAGTGATCATAGAGGTTTTACTTATCTTTTGGTAGGAACATGAGACCATCATCATCCCAAGAAATCCCTGAGGCCCTGTCCGTATTTTGATGTTCATTACGTGACGCATTAGCTTCATAATTAGAATCTGCTGATTAAGGTAGAATAGACCATAAGCTCTCATCACGCTTGCTTGGTGCAGTTTTGGGTTATCACAAACATTCAATTCATCATATCATTGACCAACTCACTGCTTCAGTTTGCCTTTCTTTTTCACTTATCTATTTCTCATTTCACTATAGAACCATTTTCTCTTGAATATTTGTCATTGCAGCAAATTATAATGTTAGTTTTAGAGCATCAGATTCAGTCGTGGTTGTGGCAGTAATTTGACGTTTCAAGGCAATTTGTACAACAAGCGAAACAAATAAGCTGATACTGGCAATCTTGTTTCTTTGGTTGCAAGGACAAGTAAAAAACACTCAAAATGAATTCAGCTTTTTATGACAGCCAGGACTGATAACGCATGACAATTAAGGCTCTGTCACACATCAACGTATAGAGCCCAAATGTATGAATAACGTACAAAAGTTTCATATACTAAACGTGTGCCAAACGGACCATCAACGTATGGATAATGAATTGAATGTATAAAGGGACAAACCGTATGGATAACATACTGAATGTACTTGTAACGAACACATGATGAACAGCTATGTATGAACCAAAACAATAGTGGGATGGAGTACCTTAGCCGGTGTGCGTTTTGCTCTATATAGTGATGTGTGACAGAGCCTTTATATGCATATGAGCTCAGCATGATAATAATGTGGATTGCATTGCCTTATCTCACAAATTCACAATGCAGCTGCTTGGACATATATACTGACATGAAAGCCTGAAACCAGTTTTAAACAATGAAGTACTGAAACAATTGTGCAAATAAACTGGCAACAGTGATCCTTTTTTCATAGCATCACTGAATAGCCACAATAGGCAAAATCCATTTGGAAATCTCCAGAACATCAGATCACATGGGCTTTTATTTAACCAATCACTTACGAGCTCATTAGCATACAAGTTTTGTTAATTCTGCTTCAGGAATTCTCAAAAAGTGGTGTTTTGATAAGGTCGATATTGTTGATTGCTGTATGGGAGTTTAGAATAATATATCAGTTTTAAATTTATAGATGTACAATTTCTTTTCCAAACTAACACATTCTCTTTATACCTATTCCTCTTTTAACGGTTTTCTCTATTTTTGTTGTTCTAACTTTGATGTGTAAACTCAGCTTGATATGTTGAACTTATCTGCAATAACCTGGCTTCGATTAACATTGAGTGAGTTTTCCTAGAATTATAACATAAAATTACCATGAATCATTAACAGATTTAGCTAGTAGCTTACACACCAGAGCAAAATTGGGCCACAAATTACAAAACATGTAATGAATATTTACAATAATCTAGAGGTGCATACTCAAGCATACGGGGGAGGTCTTTGAAAACAAAGCTGTGGCGGCTGGAGGCAAAAAATTGTGGCCTAATTGCTATTGAATTCAGTATCATTATATGCTTGATTGCTCAGTGTAGTATTAGAATCAATTGATTTCAACATTGAGTTAAAGGTAGGTATTCCAATCTTCTGACAAATTTAACATATTGATAGCTCACCTCAAAAGGGGTACTAGTACTTTGCAGATGATAATCAATTTTGATTTTATCGCTTCATCTGTTACAGCATTTTCTAAGCTTTAAAATGACACCTTACTTGTTGAAATCGATCAAGGCAACAAATTTTGCAACAAAAAAATCTGTTGGAAATTCTTGTTTTCTTTATATTTTGTTGTCTATTTTCACCAGTTTCTTGAAAAGTGTTCCGTCGCAAAGTCCCCCTTTTCGAGATGAGCTATAACATTATACTTTACCCATATTGAAATAAATGGTAATCACCTACATAATAATAGTAGTTGTGAAGTTTAATTTACATACCTTGAGCCAAATTTATGTTACATGCAAAGGTGTTTCTCAGAGTGCCCCATAGAAAACTATTTGATATTTATTTTGGTAAACTAAATTTTCCAGTAATTCAATATAGTTTTGACCATATCTCTTTAACAAAGCATAGTTGGAATTGGAAAATGGGCATGGAAATATGAGGTTTCTTTTGACGTCATAATCTCCAATTTGATTTTTGAAAGGGGAAGACGACCAAGATCGGAATACACACCATTAATATATTGATTTGACATCGATCGTTTGCCATGATTGCATGTGGTGCTTTTTGATATGATGTGGTTAATAGATCAGAAGCTTTAAATGGTCTGTAACCGTAGATGTCTGTTATACGTGTGTAGATCAATTAGTATTAGATTAGCAATGAATGATATTAAAACTGATGTTGCAAATCAATGAGCTCTGAATAGGTTTTAAAATAGAGTTACTAAGAGTATATGACATTGGAATACTAACGGCTATTGCTTTTTTACCTTTCCTTTTGCTACCTGCATGCAATTCTTATGGTTACCCCAACACTCAAGAATTGGAATGAAATAAATGACAATTTATCAATTTGGGTTTTGTTCTTTGGTGGAAAAAGCTTTTATAAAGAAACACTCTTGTGCACAGATTTAGTAGATACTTTTTACAAATTAAATTGTGTACTTTTCATTAAATTGTTAGAAAATACAAGATTGTGTTTTTCTAAAAGTCACCACTAGATATATCCATGTATTTTGTTCATTTAAGCTTTTACAGAACCTAGTTGCAGGCCTTTTTATCATATTTGTGTTTGTTCATCTTTATACAGCCAAATATTTGTTAGTTTTGGATTTTTTATGGAAAATAAAATGAACAATGAACAGCCGTAATTGCAGCAAACTTCATTTTGCGCTACAGGTGAAAATACATGCCAAGGTCGTAATTTGCAGAAATTATTTTTTGGCTGATTTGCAATCCTTATGCTTACTTAAAAACACCTGCAAAGTTTCATTTAAAGAAAATGATTGGAAATGTGGAATATATCTGCATGTTCTGGGGACAATCAACAGAAATATAGGGCTTACTGATCTCTGAACATGTGTATCTCAGTTACACCTTTTACTCCATGACAACCTTTGACGGACCATAACTTGACGTCTGCAAACCAGTTGAAGTTCAGTGTAGAACCGAGTCTTTGCAAATATTTTAAAAAGTGAAATGACAAGAGGCTGCATTTAGGGCTTGTTTGGGATGAGCTGTCAGTCATATTTGATTTCGCTTGCATTTCTGAAATCCCCTGCCTATTTAAGATATAGTCTACACAGGGCCTATCCACCTTGATTGTTGTTGTATGCTTAAAAGCCTCCTATGGTAGTATTTTATAAAGTAGCCATTTAACTATATACTAACTGAAATCCTACTTAGAGCCAGAACTTAATGGTTGCATTACCCATAGAAATAGCTTTCAAAACAATTTGATCCAAAGTCTGGTAGGTTGTCCTCTTTTTCATTGTTCCATTTTTTGAAAATCATTATTTGTAAACAATTCTCCTTTTAATTGTTGTATTCCAGGCTGACATACGACAAGTATGGCAACACATATCTTGATAGTCCCCCTAAACCCAAGAAACGCAAGAAGAAAAAGAAGACTACGTCTGATCCAGATATCCCCAACGAGGAACCATTCCCGGAACCAGTGTATTCAGTATCGACTAATTCTCAGCAACCACCGCCGTATGGGTTTAATATATTCAGTGGCAGTGATGCGCATTCTGAATCGCAGCCAATGTATAATGACCCTGCATACCCATCTACATACAGCAATGTATAAAGTTGGGTGATAATGTTAAGGTTATTTATAGTGAACTATATGCCACCTGTCTTTCAATCACTTATTATTATCTGTGCAACAATTGAATATAGGAAAGCAACACTGACCCAAGTCCATATTGCCTTACCCAATCAAAAGTAAGTGATGATCACTGAATGCCCAGTTCTGATTTTTGAATGACAATTATAGTCATTATTATAGGACAATAAATATACTTTCTTTTACCTCAGTAGGGAAGCATAGAAATCAAAATCAATAAATATGATCTTGCGCCTGTTACACCAACATTATATGTTGCAATGGTTTCAATTGCAATGACTTTTCCATTTCACAAGCCTCATTTAAACTAGGCTGACATGTATTCCGTGATATAAATCACCAAATTCCATGATTTTCTGCGATGTAATTTCATATGGAGAAAATTGACATATGTAGGCCAATATCTAGAATAAACAAATCAAAAACAACAATGTTATAGAGTTTATTTCAGTTAAATTTGGCTTTTCTTGGTTCATTTTTGTGTTATTTTCATTAGATTTTCATTAGTTTTATTTTTGTGAAGGAAAAGACACGTTTTCTGTGAATTTCCGTTTTTTCGTAAATTCTGTGGTTTTTTTCTGTTTTTCTGTGACACAGAAAACTTGCCAGCTTCATTTAAACTTCAATCTTCATGGACGAGACTATCACAGATAATCTCATCCACAGATGGTGGGAAATAAAATCATGTGATATCAAGAATTTTTGATGACTTCTATTTTTTTTGTTAATGCTCATATAAGCACTTCATTGCAAATGCTTTACGATGATTTTTTTCATCGCGAAATCTTAGTGAAATTGGTTTTGGGAAATCCATTGCAAATTTGCGATGATCTCTGGCTTTTGTGATGAGGTTAGGCATTTGTGATGGAATTAGACGTTAGTGAAATAGACCTTTGGATCTGGATAAATACATCACCCCAATTTTGAAGTCAAACGTGAAGGGACAAATGGCTTAACAAGTTTCTTGCCCAAGGAAACAAGGAGATGTTGTCCTGCAATTATTTTTTCATCGTAAAATCTAGTGAAATCGGTTTTGGGAAATCCTTTGCAAATTTGCAATAATCTCTCACTTTTTTGATGAAGTTCTGCATTTGCGATGGAATTAGACGAGGCCCCGGGATCTGAATAAATGCATCACCCCAATTTTGAAGTCAAATGTGAAGGGTCAAATGGCTTAACAAGTGTCTTGCCCAAGGACACAGGGAGACGTGGTCCAACTGAGGCTACAACCTGGAACCACTGTATTTTGAGTCCCGCGCTCTAACTATACCACCACTCTTCCCTCTACAGCCGTGTGCAAAATGACACGCATCTAATTTACAAATTGATGTAATCCCCAAATCTTGGACACCTCTTAATGTTGGCATACATCAGTAATGGTGTACAAATGCTTGATCAGCGTATGAATATTTGGTGCAACAAGTCTTTGTTACCAGATGAATTCCAATGTATTTTGAAATAATACAAGATGCTTGATGATGAAAATATTCCAAGTCGTTGATATTAATTTGCCAATGAATACTTGTTATACCAAATATTTAATAGCTCATAAAAAGGTATGTGTCTGTTTTCACGGTTAAGAAAGAAAGTGTAAAGAGAGTGTAAATGTAAATGTATTAATCATTTGACTGTAGTATCAGAGTCTGTGAATATACATTCGTGTGTCAAGTCAACTTGAAAGCATTCCATGAACAATGTAGGTCCAAATTGCATGTGTAAAATTGACGGGCTCTATAATTATACAGGTATATATCAAAAGACATATTGTATACTACTTATCAAAATCAAATCAAAATCCTTCTCTGCATACGTGCCTTAAGTAAAGCCTGCCAAAATCTGACGGTGCAGCTGATTAAAAAAAAAACACTTCATGGCATTCTTCTAGGTCTCTTTTATTTCAAGTTCAAAACATAAAGATCTGAATCAATTGCCAAGTAGCACCACCAATTATCTTAACTTAATTTTTTCCCAACCCGATTAATTGATTCTTTCTTTACGATAAGGTTATGATTTGTGGTGGGTATAATCAGGAGTCAAATTATCAATTAAAAAACAACATAAGCTATATTGCAGATCCTTTGATTATTGGATTCTGATGCTTTGTGGGAATGAAAAGGGTTCACATTTCAGCAAATTTTGAGCCCTATAGGCAGGAGCGGACATCCGGGCGTTTTGTTTACATACGGGACGTTTGTCCAAATAGTGCGGTGAAAACATTTGCCGACTTCCCATTCAACTCAATGGAGAAAATGATGGCTCGCGGAAACTTTAATTGATTTTAGCAAATTGTCAAAATATTTCAATTCCAAAATCATATGAGATGTGTGGTATTCAAGTCATAACAAAATGACAAACAGCTCATCATTTCACAGATTTTCGTCTGGCTAAAAAAGAAAGAAAATGAAGGGATGCCTGGCTGAAGTATATTGAAGTTTTCACCGCACACAAAGTCCAACGCGAGTTATTTTTAGATCATTTTGCTGCGTATACCCTGCGTATGACGTAGGTCCGCTTTCGCCTATTCATTCCCACAATGCATCAGAATCCAATAATCAATGGATCTGCAATATAGCTTATATCAGGAGAATCAGAATATTTTTGTAATTGTGCAACAATTCCATGGACAATGTAAATGAAAATCCAGGGTTCAGGCCTCCGTTGTATATAGATATTACCGGTACCCTGCATTTTTGGAGTGTACTAGGATGCACTTCACAAAATAAATGTTGCCCTCTACTAAGTGTTTTAAAATTAGCGCTGAAACCCAACCACTGTCGAAGTTCCTAAAAACGAGTGGGAAAAATTTAATTAGACCCTAGATTGGTCATTGTTTTTTGATTAAATATGTTGTCCTAAATCTTTCCCCAGCATCTGACCATATACAATGCCCATAGTCTATGGTTTGGCTGACTTTAGACCTTTTTTCTTTGCTATCTTCTACACACCCAAACTAGAAATACTGTGCAATTTTGGTTGAAGTAGCAGACGCCACTTTAAAATAGGCTTTTGCGAAATCAAGCCGATAAACCCATATCAAAATTCACCTTACATGCAAGGTTACGTCATAATCTTGAAGAAAGATGTGACTGACAAGAGCTATTCATTATTTTTTTCCGAAAAATGACCATATTTGACCTTTGTTTAACATGTAAAAGAATAGGTCAGCTATTTACTGGTGTGCACCCTGTACATGATCGATTTTGTCTGAGAAATTGTTGCACAGCTGACTGGTATTATAATTGAGAGCTATTGCTAACATGTGTGTGTAAACTTTTATATATTATTAAACATTTATGTAAATGAAAAAAAAAAACATTTTATTACGCATAGAAGTGCCATTTTACTTGAATAGAAACATGTTTTTTATCAAAACCTATTAGTACTACTGTACAGTTCTTTTTTAGTTTGCCTGTAATTTTTTGTGCTTTGGGACTTAAAGTTTCTGCATGTTCACAATATTGTTTACATTAATTCTGCTATGTCATATTATCTTGTACTTAGAAAAATACACATGCTTTCTGGATATAGCAATGATGTTGCAGTACTTTTAATTGTAACTGATCGAAAATGTGTTGCATACTTCCCAACGTCCTGTACTTGTCACTTTAACTTTAAGATGTAAATTGGTTCCGTTCAGTTTGTGTCTGAAATTAATTTGAAACAATAATAGCAGTGTAAGCTACTGACATAAGTTCATTGGTTAGCTGTGTTCTTGAATCTTGGGAAGGGAAGTAACAGGCTCTATGTGAAGGAGGTGTAACAAACCCCAATTGCTTCAAAGCTCCGATCTATGAGAACTTGGGCTTTATTTTTATGGTTTGATTACAAGAAAGAACAGGTATTATTCCATTCACTGCAAGAAAGTTGAGTTAAAATTTTATATCAATTACACACAACAATTGGACACATGTTTCTGTTGGAACATTTTTGAAAGACATGTGCCCAACAGTGTTGTTTGTATTTGTCAAACTGTTGGTAGGGCAAGAAAATTTTGTATTTTTATTGTATCGGTAAAAAACACATTTTGCAAAATTTTGACAGCCTTTTGTATGTCATAAATTAACCAGACACTTGTATAATTATAACCACTTGGGGCCGTATTCCAGAAAGGAGTCTAGCTAAGCCGCGTTTTTAATTTCTCATCAAAAGCAGGGCTAATATCACTGTTCCGCTTGAGAGATGCGATGGAGCATATCATTCCTGGACAGTTGATGTTCAGTTAAAATTGTGGTTTAGACTTTAGCTAAACACTTTGGTCCGTATCCAGAAAGATGTTTAGCTAAACCATTGTTTAACTGAGCATCAACTGTCCAGGAATGATACGCATCATTGCAGCTTTTAAGCAGAACAGTTCAATGAGTCGTGCTGTTGATGGGAAATAAAACCTTGATTTAGCTAAACACCTTTCTGGAATGCGGGCCTTTGTTGTTTTAAAAAAATCAGTTTTTGTTTCGATACAAATGTTCAGAATTTACAGGAGTCTACATCTCTAAATTACTTTATCATTGTCTGGCAAAATCTCCTAACTTTCTTGCAGTGTGGGAATCCTGTATTAAAGAGGGAAGCATCTTTTTCTTTTTTATATATGATTATAGAGATTTTAGATGTATATAATAGGAACAACTTTAAAAGGTGCAATAATTGTATAAAACTTTTCTATTATAGTTTTGCAAGTGTGTGATTCATAAATCTGTAAATATGTATGTATTTAGGGTTTTACAATCATTTGTTAGCCAAAGAAAGATAGTAATGTGTGCTTTTTATACAATTTGTACATAGATAAAGGCGCTGATTTAAAATATTTGTTCAGTTACATAGTTTACACAAAATTGGGAAAAAACTTTTTTTTTAGGGGAATCGAGATACGCCACCATCTTGTGTCGCTCACAGAGCAGATTTATTGTACCTTTTTGGCAGATCGCGTTAATCTTCACTTGACGCATATACCGTGTGTGCATTTTGTTTCACTCGCAAGCCGTGTCTGGGTTTCAAGTAGCCTGTATTGCTACTTAAATTGCTTTGATCAAAGTATGCTAATTTTCCCGCTAATCCATTGCGAAAACTCTTGAAGTGATGCACACGGAGCCGTAAAATGGCAGAGGTACAATAACTCACCCTCCATGAGCGGCAATCCAAGATGGCTGCTGTTCCATAGGATTTACACGGCGGGGAATTCAAATGGCGGAGAGTACCAGTTCTCCTTTTAAAATTCCTTGGAAATACCAGGAAGCTGTATTAAATGACAAACCAAAACAATATGTTGTATGAAACTATGTCATATATTGCTTAATCTTTATTCTCTCAATTTATACAATTATTTTCTAAACATGATACAATTTGTGTCATATTTTACACTGATAGCAGAACACTTTTTGATAACACACAATATACTGTTATGTAGATTTGTACATAAAATAGTTCTATTTTGTTTTTATAACACTATACCAACCTTGAGTAGTACTGATATTATTTTAGTACAGTGTGAATTGTAATATTAATTGTTAAATCTAATAAATATGGACATTGGATGTACTCATATCTATATGTTGTAAGCTTTCAGCATTAAAAAATGCAGAAAATACATTAATTGAAACCTACGATTCAAATATTGCAAATTAACCCTTTGAACCTGACAAGTCTACCAGCGTGGATAGTTATAATTTTCAATGGTTTTGTTTACATTGGAAGACATCAATGAATATTATAATCTTTGGTTGGTTGATTATTTAGCTTTTATTTACACAAGAGAAGTTAATAATTCTTCAGATTTTTGTGAATTTGATCACAATTTTCAACAAATATGGCATGGCCCATAGTAATTACATTGATGTCATATGTTGGTCGACATAAATAATATTCTTGTTTGAATGCTAGTAATTGAAACAGTTATGACTAATGAAAAATAACAAAGTAAAGCAAGGGACATCAAAATCAAAGTAAATTTAAGGCTTATTTAATGATTTTAAACTTTCAGGTTTGGGCCCTGGTTCAGTGGTACAGATACATGTGGAATGGTCAGGGTTCAAAGTATTTCGCCAAGGAAACCCAACTTGGTACTTGGTACCAAATAAGCTAAAGGAAGCTTATCATCAACAGGGCTCCAAGATGTTTTTTAAAATCAGTTTTGATTAAAGTATCCTATTAAAATTATTTCAATATAAGTGCATTTCAGCTTCTCTACATTGTAGTTTATCACACTCTTTTAAATATTGCAGTTGCATACCAGTATGTTGTACAAGTTATAATGATTTACTTTGCTCTTTGGTAACATAAATAGATTTGTTCATTGAGAGGAATATGTGTTTGATTCAAAAATTTGACTGGAAGAACTGAATGCTGGCAATGCCCTTTGTGTGAAACAAAATAATTCTTCTGGGTAGTTCAAACTTGAAGCTTATTTTAAAAGCCCCTATTACCATTGTTTCAATGTCTTTATGTTTGTTTAAATCCTGTAATCTGTTGTTCATTTAAACACTTCCTTTTGTTTTGGTGGATCAAGTTTCCTGATCATGTGACAGATCATCTGGATAATATTGTGAATGTAAACAAAATGAATTAGTATTGGCTGCAAAACTGGAGTTCATATTTTTGACAGTATGTTAACAATCCAGAAGCTTTGAAAGATTTGTTTCAAAATTGTTAAAGGTTGTTCTTGTTATTGCACTATTTGTTAAAGAAATCAACCTTTTTATTTGCAAAATTTATATGTTATAATAAATTTGTCTATGGAATTTGAGAAACTTGATTTACAACATGTAGTTTGGTAAACCTTTACAAAAATGGGAGTGTACAGCAATATTGCTGTATTTACGTTGAAGTACAGATCAATCTACAAAAATGATAGACAATTATTTTCATTATAGGACTCTCCACATAGGTGAATCCATCTTAACTTATCTGCACTTCAGAAGTTCAGATTGAGTCAGATTAGATCGGTTTGAAAGCTGGTAATAAAGCAGTCCACAGTGTGCATGATTGGTTTTAAACACCATTGCGCATTTTACCAGCTCACGTACCATCATTGTGTGTGTTTGTGCAATTAAACATTATTACACAGCACTGATGTAGATTCAGATTGGCTACACAATTTGACTCAATCTCTGAAATGATGCAAAGTAATGTACAGTTGGTCAGATTGATACTCCTGTGTAGAGTGCCCCTTGTGGGCGTGGTTCACAGCATCTCAAGTGTTATAGCTTTTGAATCTTTTTTTACATGTAACAAGGTGTGTCATACAATTAGTTGATCATGGTGACAAGTACTTAATTCTAGTGAAGCATTTCTTTGTAAATCATAACATTAAACCAGAAATATTCAGTTATATACTTTGAATGAGAAAAAAATCCATTTTGCATATTCCTCAGAATGTGACAATGTCTGTTGCCAATCTATGAGCCTCTACGGAATCTTGATGCATTTTTTTCTTTCAGAAAATACCGTACTTAAACTTTTAAAATCACTTCTCAAGAAAAACGAAGAATGATACTTCATTGTGTGAAATAATAAACTCTGGATATTTCTAGTTGTTAAGAATTATAGCTTGTGTACCATGTGCAACAATTTGTTTGACTGATGTAATACACTGATCATTACATTATTTAATGTAGATGACTAATAGCATCGTAACTGACCATAAAGTTATGAGAGTATTATGAATAAAATGTTTTTATCAAGATAAGAGATCAGTTTGTAGTATCATTTCCCCTCTCTTTGCCAGACACTGCCACCCAATGAATGTAAAAGGGTGTATTTAATTGATTTCTCCAGATCTACATGTACCACAAGCTAATCAAAATGATATAATTTATGTGGATCCTGGTCAAGACTTTCACACAGCATACATTTGTGACCAAAAAACGTAAAGTGACCACCACACAGAATATTCATACTACCAGGTAAAAAAAAATTGATGCAGAAGAGGATGAATTTGTTTTACATAGCAACCACTATGTTCTGCTAAATCGTAGGATTTAAATATCCTATAATCAGAAAATATACATATTAAAGTATTCATGAATGCACTTAAAAGTTCATATCATTTTGTAACTTCTAAGTTAAACAATCTTCTTAAACAAAAGGAACATTAGCATTTTTTCTAATCTCTAAAACAGAAAATGTGTCAGCTTTGAGATTTCACATGGTAATAATAAATATATCTGACAAATGTCTTGAAATTCAAACTTTTCCAATCTGAGTCAGAAAAGTTGAGGCAATTAGACCACACTCCCTAAACAACCTCATTTCAAATGAATAACAAAATACAAAAATATGTTGAAAAACACTTGAGAAATTTGCAGAAATTGAAAATTAATTCTGAAATAATGCAGAAATCTTAGCAACTTGTAAGCTAAAAAGAACCTTTTTAATACTTGGAACAGATTCATCTGGAATGTCAATAAACATAATATTGATATGAAAATTTCCAATGAGAAAGCTTAATTGTTTGCCAGACAGTTTTGACAGTCCATTCTGCTGTCTTCCTCAGTAGATTGTGATGATAGTAGCTGATCAAGTGGGATGATGTCATGCGACGCCATCACCAGATTCCATGTTAAAGTTGCAATAGAGTGTGCATTTGTGAAACAGGTTGCCATTTTGGTACTCTTGGAGAAAGAACAATATCCGTGACAAACAACTACTGGTCAAAATTTCACTTGCTCGCACGCAAAAGCATCTCAATCCACAGAAATGAAAATCTACACTGAACATGCTGCGGTTGAAAACCACGCCACATATTAATCAAATGGGACAGCGCAGATATTCTTGGCTATTCGATGGATAAGGGATGCGGTTGGGATAAGAAGGGAGCAACGAACTAAAGTGACAACCTTATGAACAGCGACAAGGGGGCGTTCCACAAATAGTCATTTGTACATGTACCACCAGTTTAAAATCCAGATGACAAAATGTCATCCCACTGGATTATCTACTATCACCACAATCCACTGAGGAAGACGGCAGAATGGACTGTCGAACCATCTGGAAAACAAGCAAGTTTTCTATAAGAATTTTGCGATGAGAATTTTAGGCCTTTTCAATACCCTAATGGCAAATTAAAATACAAAAAATTGAAAGAACAAACATTTGCAGATACAGTTGCAACTTTTATAAATTCACATCCTGTTTGGATCAAATGATTCTAGGGTCCAGTTTTGTCTTTTTAAGTTGACCTCTATTGCACAATAGATTTTCACACAAACTGGTAAAGTTGTTCCTATTCAGCCTCTTTATAAAAGAATTAAGCCACTTCAGAAATATTCAACACCAACACCTTTTTACATGAAAAATTGTCTGGACTGCAAATATCTAAATCTATGACATTATACAATAACTGATTATGAGTGTGATTGTTGAAATATCACCACAAGGTAAAAGATGCAGTGCAGTGTTTTCATTCCAATGGCAAGTTGAATGGGCATGCACCTTTTATGGTGATAATATTTCTACAATCAAGAATTTGTCATTTTTAAAGATTAAAAATATCCTAGATTAATGTCTTGAGGAAGACAAGTCAGATTTGATCAAGCTGCACTTTGTCAACTGAACACCCCACCTTTTCCTACTGCCACAAATAACAAAACAGAATTATAGTAGACATTTTCAAAATAATAAAGTTGGTATTATAGTACTGCACGTTTTCCAAAGGCCGGGTCCAAAGGTTACTAAGTACTGGCCAGCCATTATTATTACGCCATAACAAAGGGATTGTCAGAACCATTTGGATTTAATTTATGCAAGGTCACTTACAGCTAATGACCAAAGTTACAGGTCAACCTACATGTATCAGCACCTAGACCTAGGTTATGATATTCCCCTAAGCAGCTCCCCAATGTGCTCAGGTAAACAAGACGAGTGTGATAAAAGTGATTTGCCCAGATTTGTATGCATAACAAGTTGGCACTTGGGGGCTTGAACCTTTCATTTATGAGTCCTGGTACAATTGGTACATTATGGCCCACACTATGGCCTGATGATAGCATATAGCAGACATGCAGTTCTGTTTGATTTGATTTAATTGATTTGATTTACACTGTACTTGCATGAAATGCATACCCCATGAAGGAGTCTACTGTATTTGTACATGGGACCAACGGCTTCCGAACCACTGAGCAAGTAGAGTAAAGTTTCTTGCCCAAGGTGCTGGAGAAATCTTGAAAGCCTGGTTTTTATCATTTTGCAAAGTGTAGTTTCTTTGTCAGCTTGTTTAAAACTACATTACGTTGGCCCAACATCAAATAATGACAACAACCTTGTTTTTCTTCATGGTAAAGCAGAGTATTTCAGCAACAATAATGCTGCAAGCACCATCAGCAGGCAGAAAATGTTACAATTTACGAAAATGGTCTTAAAGGGAGCCTTGTCCGATTGGGTCAGCATTTTTTCAAACTTTCTGAGTTTTTGGTACCTAAATATTCCTCATATTTTTCTCATTACCCATCTAAAATGATACGACTGTAATGTGTCGCGTTGACATGTAGAGATAGTTTCGTTTGTCAATAATTTTGTGTACAAGTCAGTGGGCTTTTCCGCCACCGTCTTTGCTGCCACCGCCTTGTCAAGTGAAAATGTGTTAAATAATGGTAACCATAAAATTACTGACACAGTAAAGTATAGGTAAGCGGAAAATACAAACTTGCTCATAAAATCAAAATGGTTGTTCCAATTTAACTGAAATTTGAAATTGAAACATTAAGATCTTTCATATGGCAGTGAAAACTAAAATTTGAAAAATCGGACCAGGTACCTTTAACACCAAATTCAAAAGAAAACTCTAGATTTGCCTGTCAGCACCCCAGTCTGTATCAAAATAATTACTACAAATAGTATTGTTACTACAGTACCACAAATGTAGGCCATCTTGACTCTGATACACATTAATCTGGCATGAATTCTACCACTGGCGACGAATCGCTGGAATGAATCAAGTTCTTCAATAGCACTGTTATGATAACCAAATACCCGCACTTCTAAACTCGCCTCTCTAAACTCCTCCAAAGTTTTGTTCACTCGTACTGCTTGAATCAATGGGAAGATGAGAATAAGAAACCATGTGATTGGAAATAAACATCGATAAGTCATTCCAAGAGCATGGGGATGTTTATTCAAGATAAGTAGACACAACCCGATGACAAAGCGTTCTGCAAAATAAAACGCACAGATGGACGTCATATTACTCATTGCACCGTTGAGTCTGAGTATGGCCTGCCAAACACGATGCAAATCATGCATGATGTTCTGGAGTTGTGTCGACTTTTCAAGCAGCATATCCTTGATGCAGCCAGTATAAATGATGATTGTCTCACACTGAACAGCGTAGTTAACGACTACGGCTATGTTTATTGAATTGACAATCAACGACCCAAACACGTACACAGCTAACAGTAAGATATTCCAAAACTCGGGAACGTCTGGAAGTTGTATGCTAAAGTCTTCATACCCAAATGCAGCCAGAAAGATACCATGCACAGCAAGCATTAGGAAAATCCATACTGCTCCGTATAATAACATCCGTCGCATGGATCTGATCATATCCGTTTGCGTTTGAATTCCACGTGGTAGAGGAGTGACTAATAAAAACACCTGTTCTATCAACGCATACATTTGTTCGTTATCTTGTATTCGAAAGTACCAAAAACCAAGCAGAAAAGCAATAAAGTGAAGGATATCAGGAACTATATAGGATGTAAAAACATGATTGCAATTTGAAAATATATCTTTAGGTTTTATAGCTTGAGTACTAATTGATTGCGTAGTCACTGGAGTGGAAGTCATCACTCCTGTACCACTTTCAGATGGGTTGCCAGTTGGGATAACAATGTCATGGCTATCAATATCAAGTTTGCCTTGGCAAGCTAGGAGCTCATATGCATATGCATAGACTAGCAAACTCACGACAAACACTGGATAAACAAGATTCAAGGTTTTCCAACCGCAATGATAGTTAAAACGCTCTCTACCGAAAGGACGCCAGCCAATAAACAGCAAGAGTTTGGAGTATGGTTTAAACACTTGCTGCTTGCATTTGCGTAAAATAGCAGATGCTGCGAGAGCATTCATGGTGCCTCCTCGACCTTCGTCGTTGATCTCTATGCGTACTGTACTATTTGTTGACGTCATGAATGATTCATGCATGAGTTCTTGCTCCCTTCTATCGCGTGCCCTTGCTGCGTTAACCTCGCTGTGTGAAAGGACGTCATACTCAGAGCTTTCGGGAGAGTGTGGTGGTAATGAGTTGATCAATGTGGAGCTACTGTCCTTATTTGCTTCGTCTGCCATGTTGGTAGGATGCGGGAAATTCATACTGCGATGGAATCAAAAGTACGATGCCACCTTATTGGTCATGGATCAGGTATCAAACCGTCTGCAAAATAAATCAATAGAATAGTGAACAAGAACAAAATAAAAAATCTTTGTTGACAAATTATTGCTACAAAACAAATAATGGGGGTGGAAAAAGCAAAAAAATTTACCATTTTGACTTCTGGTACAAGAACTGCCACTGCTAATTGACTATGACTAATTTTTTAATTCTTATTGTCAAAATTTGAAATGCGAAATTTTCTATAATTTATTGATTTGAAAATGTGTCCAATACAACTACCCCCCCCCCCCCCCTCCTCTAATAGATTTACGGGGAGATACCAGACTTTGGATACTGGCGTCGTCAGTCATGGAGCTCAAATTGGGGGTATACAGGTCCACTCAGTTCCCGCAAAAATCAACTCTGGGTGCCAAATCATATTTTTATGCCAACGATATGTCAACCACCAATTTTGTCTTCAAACCACAAACATTTCTCACTTTTTTGTGGATTTTAAGGGTCTTTTGGATATTTTTTGTACAGAAAGATCAACTTGAGTGAGTTACAAGCATTCCATAGGCCTATAATAGAACAATCCATTAATTTCTCAAAACCACAAACATACAAAAACAAGCAAACAAAATACATATCGCTCATTCCGAAAAATCGGGTGCCAATAGCATGTTTACGTTCTTTTGTCCACAAAAACCTTCCAGTGCCTTTATCTCTTCCAATACTGCAATTTTCGGGTAGGGCTTGTCAAAATCTACTTGGTCATATATGGTTTGTCATACTTTTAATGCCATTATGACTCCGATTTATGCCTTCAAAGTAGCGAAAAACGTGAAAAATAGCTAAAAATGAGTTTCCATCGCAAAAGTGTTACTTTTTGACATGCTCATTTTCTTTTAGCATATAATACTTTTTCAAGCCTATTATAATTTTTAAACAGATAAACGATCAGCATTTTGTATCTGAACAATGATTTCCAAATTTGATGACATCTTTCCATAATTCAAAAACGAAATTCATTTTCCACCAACATTGTGTGAGCTACGTTACTTAAGTTTGGCATACAATTATTTGATGGGGAAAAACAGCAATTCCAACAAAATTTAAGTATGCTGACAGCAAACATTCCAGTGCATTTTAAAACCATAATAGAAAATGTCAAATTTATTCATGTTTGGCGAAAGAAAGTGTTGAACATGAAAATTTGAACCGACCATGTTAAGAAATGTGAGCTACGTAACCATATATCTCAGTAACCATAGGCATTGCAGCAATTCCATTTTAGTATGTGATAGAGATATACACTACTACTTCGTTTGTATTAGAATTTACTAAGTAAATGGTCTAATGTATGTTTTGTGCATTAAAACATGCAAAAACAGTGAGCTACGTTACCGTGATCTACATTACTACTGACCTCTACAGAACTTATAACTACCGTTTCAAGACTTTTCTATGCACTAACAGTGCATATAAAGGATACACTTGCCTACAAATGCAAAAAATTGGCGAGTATCAATACTTAAAAATTGAGCAGGTAACGTAGCTCACCCATTGCCCACCACGTAAAAATGGGTAAGTCTTTGTAACAGAAAAAATATAGAAGTGGTGTTGACAAATCACTTGGATTCAATGTCCATGACTAGTTTACTAATAAAAAACGCTTAAAAGAAAAATATTTGAGCAACTTTATTTTTTCACTTTTTTCAACTGCATTGGCACCCGATTTTTCGGAATGAGCGATATATGAATATAGTGTAGTTTACCCACCTTACAAAACGGGGATGGCAAATAGCAAAAAAAAAAAAGTCACCTGCTTATTTAAAAAAAAAGGTGAGATTGTACAGTTAGGGTTAAGGGGTTTTCTCAAAGATTCAAAATCTCCATTGATTTTCTTAAAAATTTAATAAATTGGTAGATGTATTTGTGCTGATAACAAATCTAAAATGAAAAAATATAGACCTAGGTCACCATGCTAGTTTCTGAGTCTAAATAGGCATTTCAAGAAGTACATGTATATTTTCCCAAAGTATAGGGAAAGAGCTCTCAAAAATGCATGTGCTTGTAAAATAGACTATTGTAAATGGTCCATTGTTTTTTTAAATTTTTACATTTCATGTTAGAAGCATTTTTAGTGACATAAAAAATAGGGTTAGCAAGTTACTTTTCAAGAAAAATGACAATTTACATTGACATTTTTCAATAAAATTTGATTACTGGTACTTGATGGCACATAGATCTGCGTTAACTTGCATAATTTCCCGCATATTATATATCACAGTGGTGCGGCACATGATTAACCAAGTTACGCATTAGTGTACCGTACGCAAAAAGGGTTCAAACAATTTTTTGAACTTCACTATTTTATGAAAAAATCGTTATCTGGCAGTCGTATTACAAACAATTGCATCCAATGATCTGTGAGAAAACCCCGTAACCATGTTTACCCGAAATATACTGGTTGTGGTACTACATGTATATTCAAGCCTATCGCATTAAAGGAGCATGGTCCGATTGCTTCAACTTTTTTTCCAAACTTTTTGAGATTTTGGTACAAAAATATTGGTCATATTTTTCTTATAACCCATGTGAAATTTCGC
>JXSR01S029536.1:6630-17809 GCA_000969725.1 Ophiothrix spiculata
GTTAGAACTTACGATCTCCAAGAGGTTGCCATAATTATCGAGTGGACGTCTTTCTTAAATCTGCTGCTCGTTGTGTTGTTAGTACGTAGTGTGTGCCGTACCATGTAGGTCTGTGAATTTGGGAAGTGTAGTGTAAGCACGGACCACATGCGCAGCATACTAGTGCCAAGTATGCTATCCGTATGAGAAGTGACGGTTAAAATGTAGTCTATATAGAAAACTTAAATCTATGCGTTGCTACCTTGTGTGTGCGTGCTCCCAAATCTGTGCGCAGACAGTACTTAGGCGTCGGAGCACAATTAGGCCATAGCCTTAATCTTCCAAGATGGCGACCATAGGTATGATATTTCACTTCAAGATTATTGTAAAATATTAATTAAATGTTTTGAAATTATTTAGAGGTGCATTATCAAGCCTACGGTTGCCATCTTGGAAAATCTATGCTGTGGCCAGGTTGCGACCGGCCGCACAAAGTTGTGGCCTAATTGTGCTCCAACGCCTTATATACTGGTCGCTACGTTACGTTTTGTGCACGCTGACAGCACGTACTTGCAAGTATGGCGGGTTGGTTCTCAGGGTTATCTTAAAATATAATTAAAATATTGTTTGCTTTGAATTAGATGAAAGCAGCATGTCTACTGTTGATTGGCATGCGAGACTTATCACTGATGATAGCGAGAACACAGACAATATATTCAGCATCGAGGTTGCTAGTCTGCATGGGTCACCTACTTCCCAATGGTACAAGCTTTGCATTGTCGAAAAGATAACGTTAGTGTCGTTTAGGAATAAAATCACTCAAGCATGCAATAAGCCTTATGATAGAAATAAAAAATCAAGTTCAACATATGTTGCAGCGTTCGTCGAAAGAGCCGGTTTTGAACGAATTATAATTATTCCAGGAAATTGTTCGTCCTATGGATTACAGTGGGCCCAAACGTTTTGTAGAAAAGGTAAAAAGAAAATAATCACAAAGAAGAAACAAAGACGGTGACGACGACGGAGAAAGAGAAGGAAGAGGAAGATGAAGAAGATGATAAAGAGGAAGGGGATTTTAAAATTTAAGGTCCCTTTAAGCTCCCTTTAAACTTAATTTTGGTCACTAAAAGGAGAATTGGAATCCTCTTTTTAAAATTTTAAACTTGTTATAATTTCTCAATCAATGACCTTTTGAGTTGATTCAGGTTTTTCAATATCTCATATCAATTTTCATAACAGGTTGATCATTTAATTAATTATTTTTTCACTCATGGGTAGTACGATTTTTGACATTACGTACATTTAGCCCGCACGGGGTGCACATATCGTAAAACCTCCTAATGAGATTACAAGTTTCCTTCTTGGCATAATAGTTATATGATTACAACTGTTAATCCCTTTCTCATCGTTTGTCACGTGTCCGTTATGCATGATCACACGAGAAAGCAAAGGATTTATAGTGAAAAAATGAATAGCGATTTTGTCACTTCGTTTTGCAACTGATTGAATATGAATAGAACTGAGATGTCGTGCATTCCAGGCCGGTATCGGATATTTCGGGTGTGATTCCTATCAGGGGGTATCTAAGCGTCATGAACTATTTTCAAGTATGCTAATATATTTTCCTAAACCTTTTTACTTTTCTACAGCCGTTATATACCCAGAGTTTGGACTTCGTGTTCCAGTTGAATTTCATAGCAGTTGTGAAGGCCGATGTAACCATCTTGATTATACCACGTGTCGTTGCGATATTACGTGTTTGAAATTCGGTGACTGCTGCATTGATTTCAACTCAACGTGTGCTCTGTCCTTAAAAAGAAATAGTGATCCGACGCCAGTAATGAGATATGAATTATTTTCATGCTATTTTATTCCATTTTTTGGAGAGGTTTATTTAATTGATAGTTGTTCTCATTTATGGACTAATGCAGTGATAAAATCTCTTTGCGGTACTCAAGTTGATGGATTACCCGTGTTCGATCAATTTGGTAACAATTTTCGTAATATTTTCTGTGCTCTTTGTAATTTTCGTACAATCGATGACATTCAACCATGGAAGGAAGATTACAGCGAGGCAGGCACTTGTAACACTGATATGTCAACGATTCCATCGGCAATTCGTGTGAAAGAAAATGGTTTCACGCACATATTAGGAAATCAAATTCGTCGATGTTTTAATGGTGTATACGATCATTGTCCTTCAGCAACTAATTCAAGTTTATCCATTGCATGCGAGTCATATGTACTCGAGGTTTGCTACAATGGTATCAATGAAGTAAAAAATGAAGCAAAAAACCCGCATTGCGCAATGTGCAATGGGTTGAGTTTCAAAGTTTTCGATTTTTTAAAGTGTAATTTGGTTGATAGAAACTACAGAACGCTATGGCAGTTCCGTCCTTCTCGACGACACAAAGAAGAATCAATCTGCTACCAAGACGAGCTGTTTGACATTGTAACACAAACTTGTCGAAAAGTGACCTGTAGACTAGGCTTCACTGCTTCCGATGGCAAATGCATCGTAGCACGTAACAAAAACCTTCTTGTCACTACCAACTGGACCTGTCATCAACAATATTTAATGATTTTATTTGCTTCTAAATCATATGAGGATAGTCAGTGCTTGCGAGACAAAATTCAAAGTGAACGGGGATTGAACGAAACAAGTCAAATCTACAGTTATATTCGTGTGCAAGATGGAGTGGTTTGGACATCCTTGCAAATATGGCACAAAGATGCCGTTGATTATCTCTACCACATGGAAAACACAATTTTTAGCGAAAATTCAACATCAACTAATCCTGGTTGTGATGTGACCACAATAGAGACATTCATATCATGCGAATCATCACAAAAAGGTATATCTTGCGAAGGAAATTGGTGGCTTGGACACCCGTCTACGTTCATTTATGCTTCTGAAACTGACAAGCTTATTTACGATATTGCTAGGGGCATATATGTAAATTCAAGTTACTTAGTATATTATAAGGGATACGATTTGGAGTCCCGTCAAGCCGAAGCACGATATTCGGTGTTAATGGTGTGTGGTCATGAAGTTAAACCAATGTTTTTACAGTGTGCTTTTATAACACTGACACACAAAGACTTCACCATCAATGACAACAAGTCGACGATACACTACGCAGGTCAAATTATCACTAACGACAATTTTAATATATTACCTGATGGAAGCGTACACATTTGTTATGATGCACTGCTGGTAAGTGAGATACATGCAAGTAACATTAAGCAGAACAGCTATCTTGATGAAGTAAGCACTGCAACGACATGTCTGTCTATAGCTGGCCTGTCAGCAACATTGGTTTGCTACGCGAAATTCAAAGAACTTCGTAGTAATATTTACGGAAATGGAGTAGTTTCGCTATGTGTAGCGCTATTGGTTGCTCAGGTCTTAACAATTTTCTCAAATTATGCGAATTCTTTGTCTGCTATGGCGTGTGCTGCTTTTGCTGCTCTCATGCACTATGCCTGGTTAGCAGTGTTCACGTGGTCGACGATGTTAGCTTGTAGTCTTGTTTATCAATTTGTCCTCAAATCGATGGAGCAGGCATCTGTTACTTTCAAATTGCTTTTCTTTTATCATCTCATTGGATGGACGGTTCCAGCCATTTCCGTCGTGATAGTTGTATTTTTCCATCTGTGTGACTGTTTACCGGCCAGTATGACACCCATATATGACGAGTCTACGTGTTGGCTTCGGGCAGGACTAACTAATCTGATAGCTTTTGGCCTACCGGTGGCTGCGAGTTTGATCATCAACTTCATACTTGCTTGGCTTACGATTATTCATTTACGTAGAACGCGCCTATATCTGAAAAAGATGCAAGATAAGTCACGAAACGAAAAACCGTGGAAGGAAGTAGTTATCTTTGTCAAGGTAAACATGACTTCAAACATATTATGCGCAATGTCGGTCAGCCTCCGTCAATAAAAACATAGGGAGCAGATATCGTGTGTATCCCATCATGCATTGCTTCCTGTGGGATTGTTTGTATGAGTAGTAGGCCTCTATTGTAATCTTGCACTTCGGTGTTTCATCACTAACTTTTCACATAACTTACTGTATAAATTTCCCATAGGAGCAATACATGATGGGATACACAAGATAACGTCTCTTGGTTGATCCCATTGACAGACTACTGTCCTTTTTCACGATTGTTCAAGATCCTGATCTTACATATCAGGTGAAAAAAATTATTGGAAGTGGGTTTTTTCTTCAAAACTCGCTTGGTCTAATAGCTGCTATTCCTGGTACAATAACTTGACTTAGTAGCTCTTAGTGTCAAGTCATGGTAAACGCTATGTACTAAAACTGCCATCTTAGGACTAAGTCCACACCGCAAATTCAGCCAAAATATTGAAGCTGTTCACAAATTTTATAATCAGTGTGCTCCTTGAGAGTCTTGTGCATCTCATGGTAGGTGATTTGTTAGCATTTAGAATCCAAATGTGCGATTTTTGGCCCATGGCCAAAACTTTCCTTGTATGCTGTAACATTGGGTTTCCGAATTTGACAACCTCAACTTTGTTTACGTCCGGAATTTCGGTAATAAATTTTATCTTTGGCTTTAAATTAGATTTGTAATGATTCTACACTATTAAAAGATGTTGCCTATATTGAGAGGAATTTTTTAGTGTTTTGTTTTTCAAATATTTCATGTCAAAACTTGCAAAGCTTAAATGGCAGTTTTACTACACGTATTTCCCATGACTTGACATAAAGTCAAGTCATGGTGGTGCCAGGACTAAATAATTTGCGGCGTGGTGGATTTTGAAAAAAAAAAATCTCCATAATAAATTTTGTGACAAAATTGTTACTCATTATGCAAAGGTAAGACAAAAGCCTTGTACTAATTACATCAAGTGGTCACGGTTCAATGCCCTGCAGAAACCTCATTCAATAACGGAAGGAACATTTTCCACAACTCACTATGTCCAAGCAATATGCATGTTTGTAATATTGTATCCTATTGTTGTGTGTGTATTGATTTTAGTCATATCCATTGATGATCATTGAGGTTTGACGTCCAAAGACATTCACTCACCCGAGTGACATTCGCTCATGTTATTCGCTCTGTCTGTTTTGCAGAGTGGAAGTCACTTACAGTGCTTGATAATTAATTTTAATTCAATTCAAGTTTATTTCAATATCATAAAATAACATAGACATAGACATCAACACATTATTAACATATTAAAAACAAATACAAACTGATATTGAGGAGATAACAAAAGGCCACCAAAGGCCTGAAAGGGTTATCCCCCAAAGGACGCTAAGTAGGGCCTACGTTTCACATAAAAAAGACAAGCACAAAACTATAAAAGAAAGCATCATAAACAACCAAATCTAAACAAAACTTAGTTATAGTGATCAAGTAATGTGTTATTCATAACTAATCTAAAATGTTTAACAGTTTCTAATTCTTTCAATTTCTTGTTCAGGGAATTCCAAAGAATAGGTTCAGCAATTCTGATCGCTCTGTCAGCAAACATTTTTTCAGCGTTATATACGTACACGTATACTATAATTCTGTGAATATCTTGTTTGATAGTAATGGATTTGGCTATGTTTACAAAAGTACTCGGCAAAGGTTCCTGGAAGCTGTTTAGTTTGGTGCTTGTACATAAAGATTCCCAGTTCAAGTTTAAAAAGCATCATATACATTTAGAATTGTATGTTTTTTGAATAGTGGTCCGGTATGACATCTGTAATGTTCATGAGAAACAGTTCTTATAGCCCATTTTTGTAACTTGAGAACATTATCTATAAAAATATATTTTACAAGTATTGCCCAAGATTAAAATGCCATAATTAGTTTACGGTAGAACTAGTGTACAGTATAAGGAATGTTATATATAACATTTTGTTTGATAATGCTATCGCCGTTATTTGCACCAGCACCAGGACTTGTCTGATCAGCCATCATTCAAGGCTGACAATACGATGTTAACATCAATTTAACTGATGGTAATATCGATTTAACCAATAGTCGATCTATGAAAGTAATATTTCCCATCAATTTCAGAAAATAAATCAGAGCGAATATCACGAGCGAATGTCTCTCGGATGAGCGAATGTCTTTGGACGTCAAACCTAAGTAATCGTCTTGTGTATGTGTATTTAAAGTGCTTTCATAAAATTTTGATCAGTATGATGTAAATTTTGGTCATATTTTCTGAGCTTTGACAACCTATTTAATGAACCAAAACAATAGCCTAGCAAATAATAACCTATTCAAATATATAATGTGGCAGCTATTGGACTAATGGTGCATTCAGAGTCCAGCGATTTCATCACAGCAACATCGTTCGATACGCAGTCGTTACATGCGCTACGAGGAGTGAGCTTTGAAATACCAAATGGCTCATTCCAGTGAAAACTAAACCTTTTTTGATTTCAAGCAAAAAATCAGCTTTTTTTATTCGACCATATGAGCAGTTTTTTCAGTCAAACGTTTGTTACTTGGTATGAGAAAAGTATTTTCTAATCAGAAATTTTGAATTTTTTCTACCCGTGCATGAATGAGCACATGTTTTCATTCAAAAATGTCACAAACGTTACCAAAAATTACCAAACAAAACATTGCATTAAAAGAAATCCTGGCGATAGAATTTCCTACCACTTTTATGAACTATTTGTAAATATGTTACCAATCATCTGTGAAAAGCGCAATAAAAAATTCGGTAACATGTCAGAGAAATTTTACTTTGAAGTCATTTGGAGCAAAAAACCATTTCCGTGCGCGGTCACAAACGTTACCGAACGTTACATGAACTTTATTCAGTATTTTGGCAATAATTTTAATCTTTAAACACCTGCATGTCTTGATCCCACCAGTGAGCACCATTATCAACAACAAACTCGTTGATATATTGTTTATGCTAGGTTCTGTGGCCATTTAAAAGTGAAATTTTCCAATTTTTCGGTCACAAACGTTACTTTGGAATATCACAAACGTTACTTTGGAATCACCCAAATGACTAAAGATTGCCACAATTGATCTGATTTCTGATTTGCAGGTTTCATCGGTACTCGGGTTTTGTTGGATAGTGATGTTTATTGCCAGTGCAGCTGGTGTTGAGATATTGTGGTGGATGTCAACCATCACTTCATCCTTTCAAGGTGTATATATATTCTTCTCGTTTGGATTCAGTGAGAACGTACGTCGTCTATTGAAAAAGTCCTTGCACCGTTGATTTACTGACTAAACAGGGACATGGCCAGGAAGGAAAGGAGGCGTACTTAGGCGAGGCGTCACTAGACTTCCTCACCAGAGTGAGAACTTCTCACTTACTGAATTGTTTGATATTTGGATAATTAGGCCATCTAGGTCAAATAGTTTTATATGTTTATATTCAATTTTTATTCAATTTCAAATAAAAGTATATACAACTTACAATTGAGGTACAAGGATCAAGTTATATCATATTTTTAGGTGGGTATTTCTCAACAGAATTTCTCATTAAGAACAGGAAGTCTAGTGACGTCAAGCCTTACCATGCTTACTGGACATTGTCGATAGTCTATTAAAAATTCATATTAAACCTTCTTTATTATTATAAACGTGTATATTAAATTATGACGATGCAACGAATTAATAGTTTAGTCATTTTCATTCAATTTTATTTCGTAGTCGATCGGATCAAATCAGCTTAATTTCAAAATGATCATCAAGAAGTAAATAAAAGAGGCCCTAAGCAATTCATGGAACGGAATTCCACACTATGAACCTATACCATTGACACCATAGATCGTAACATATCATCCTTAAATCTAAGGATTTAAGAACTATAGGACAAACCATTGTTGACCTTCAAACAACATTTCTGCTTTCAAACATTTTGTCGTGACGTTAAACTACGGACATCCATAGGTGTTGTTGGTTTTAGACACCTTTTTTACTTTTACGAGCCGTTTTGGGTTACATATCGATTTTGGGTTTACGCAGCGTTTGGGGGTTTACATACCCTTTTGGGTATTTTAGACACCTTTTTCATTGTAATAGACACCCTTATCAATTGTGTAGACATCTTTCTCTTGGCGACACCTTCTTGACACCTATGGCCGCCCATAGTTTGACGTCACGACACAATGTTTGATAGTGATTTTTTTTTAAAGGCCGACTATGGTTTGGCGATAGTTTGTAAAAAGAAAGTTAGGTTTTAGAATAGTTTCAGTGATAATAATAATAATGATAATAATATATCTTTATTTAGACACGGTAAAACATGTTCAATATAATACATTGTTCTTCCACATGTCCGTGTGGGTATTAAAATACAACAATTTACACAATGTTAATTTAAATTTTAACATACATACACAATTGGTTAAAACAAATTATACACACAAATGATTATAATTATGTACAAAAATATAAATATTACAAGTTCAGACCATAAAACTTTTCAATTGTATAATACAGATGTATAAATATTAACGAGATGAAAAATACGGTATTGCACAAAATTATGACCATAGTTCCGTGTCATAAATACTCACACTCATGACACACCCTACATGCCTATCCTCATCGCACACCTCATGCGCACATTTACCTTCACACTCCCCCTACCCCACTACAAACTAATCTCACAAAGTCACACCTCTGCTGATCATATCCCTCAAATCACCTGATCACTCAAAGCACCGTTTTCAATATATAAAACAATGAAATATATAATACAATTATAACACCGAATAATAAACAACAGTGAAATTAGCAGTATAAGAAGAAAATAACAAGTATATAAATCTATAGATATAAATGATGCCATAATGATAAAATCGATTGTATGTACAAGCCAAGTATATACTATGATAAAATGATTAAAAGGCTATTAAAACACACATTTACAAAAATATATAATCTTGAAGCATAAAACGACCATTTTTAAAAGACAGAGATGCAAAAAAGTAAATTATTATGTACATATAAAACGCTAAGAGACCAAATGCTTAAATGCTGTCAGATTAAACGAGTTTTTAACATTGTCGTCAAGAGAGTTCCATAAGTTTGATCCTCTGTAAGTAAAACAACGTTTCATGTACTCGGTTTTAGGTTTTTTTTTTTATAGCTATCGCATTTCCATGTCTTGTATTGTAATGACTGGTTTTCCTAGTGAATCTTTTGCATAAATAATTTGGAGCTTGTTCATTCATTATTTTAAACATTGTAACAGCTTCATTAAAATATAATTTTTCGTCAAGATTCTTCCATTTCAACACATTTAAAGCACCAGTACTTGACCCATATCTGTTTGTACCTGTTATGATTTTTGCAGCTCTATTCTGCAGTACCTGGAGTTTATTATTGAGGGTCTTATTGCACCTACCCCATACTACATTACAATAGTCGAAATATGGTGAAATTACACATTTATAGAGCATAGATTGATGATGTTTAGGTATAAGATATGATGCTTTTCTTAGAAAATACAGACCAGTCAGAACCTCTTTTCTTACATGTTCAATTTGATTGTACCACAATAAATTATCATCGATTTCAATTCCAAGATGCTTACAGTGACTAGCCCTTTGTAAGATTTCACTCTTTAATCAGGATCATATAATCTTTCGAAATGCTACAACTTCTTCTCATGGAGTTCAATAATGAACAAAATACTAACTATAGCTTCATCAAGGTGTGTATTGTATCCATTGGTAGAATTGCGCCGTTTTTGAAAAAAAAAATGAATGGAGTAGGGGAGGGTGGGGCAAGTTGGCCCTCGGGGCGGGTTGGCCAACCTTGTGTTTCTGCTCACGTGACCTTGGGAGAAATATGTCACTGGTGATTTTTGGTTCTGCATAAATCATCAAATTTACAATACCGAACTCGGTTCTTTTTGTGAGTTATCAATACAACGAGTTTTTGAGTTACCTTAGTAATCTTTTTGAGCAAAAGTAATGTTGTACTAGTGCCAAGATATTACTTCACTGGTTCAAGTTATTATTATTGATTACGAGGTATGGTACATGTCCAACATATTATGAGATTAAATAAAATACTTTATTCTTTGTTTGGTTGGTATACCACGAGGTTAAGTCAACTGGAACTATGGGGCGGGTTGGCCCCCTACCACACGGGGAAAGTTGGCCCAGTGACAAATGTGCCCAAGATGGTATATATATATATGAAAATCTTCTAGACTTTATCATGTCAGATTCAGGGCCTAGGGGCGTTTGAACTAAAAGGAGGCCAACTTGCCCCACCGTCCCCTATAGCCATTGAATAGACATTTTTGGACAAAAAGACACAATGTACCTCACTTATACCTTCTGACTACCATCTGCGTTGAATCCGATTGCTGCTATGACATTAAGTCACCTCTATTGTGTTAGATGAAGTATCCATTACTCGAAGCATTTTGCACAACTGTTTACACAGGAAATTACCAAGTATCTATCAAGCCTTAAGTAGAAAAATACGTCACCTTGACAAACAGAATCCGTTAGTAATTTGCTGAGGCCTTTCACATCGGCGCCTAGATAGACGTAACAATACACCGTTTAAACAATTTCATCTAATAAAGTACATCACTTGTATGTACCTTATTTCATGATTCTTGTGTTGAAAATTTGAGGTACAGAAAGCTTGAATCTGTTAGATGTGTTCTCAATAAGTATTGTACAAATAAAACTACAGACGGAGGTTCTTTTGGACGTTCTTTGTGGTTTGATCATTCCAACATAGTTGTCCTGATTTACGTATTTATTTTTTCAATGAAACTTTATCTTTTTATTTGATATTGTGAATAACTTGAACATGTTGAAGTAATTGAATGAATAACTGAAATAAATAATCACCATACATATTACCGGTATAGGATATTCTATTTAATCGTTCGCACTATGTGAGACTTGAAGTAAACTTCTGGCCATTTGCTGATCAAAAGATACAACATTGAAATGAATTCAAGTAATTTACTCTGACATTTAGTTTATTTGCTTGTACCAATAAGTGTCATCCAGTTTTGATCACCACTTTTTAAAACACTGACAAATACGCCAGTTTCTGTCGAATTATTTTCTCAGATATGAGATACTCCATTGTTTCTGTCCATAAGCAAATATCGACTACGAAATCTGTGCTCAATGATATGATGTAATAATCTATATTTCTCGGCCAGCACTCGCTTTACTTCAATTTCAACAATACTGGTGACCTACTACCTCCAAATT
>JXSR01S029539.1:2412-24560 GCA_000969725.1 Ophiothrix spiculata
ATCCATTTTATTGTTCTGTGTGTGTGCAGCGAAATTCATCAATGGGAATTTGACGGAGTGCAATATATTTTGTGTTTTTTCCAAAACCGGGCGGATTTAGAAACTGAAACTTACACATTAGTTGATAGAGATACTAAATAATAACATACCCTAAGATGAAATATGTGCGACACTCAGAACGAAAAAAAGAGCAATTCTAAAACTTTTTTTGTTACGGTTTGTGTGTGAGCCGCTGTGTGCGGCGAAATCGTTCAACAGAATTTGTGGCATCACTGAACTGCCTATTTGTAGTAACAAGGAGATCCAGGATGCTATTGGATATTGGTCTGGTAATTTCATTTACCAATCGTGAGAGAGAGTTATCTAATATAAAGTCAAGGAACTTTAAGTGAAGAGCTTTTTTGTCACTACAAGCTTTAATTGACCAATCAGATGGCCAGTTTATATCAGGCAGATTAAAATATATTACGATTCTTACTGAATTTGCAGTGAGTTTTTCGCCATTGGTTGATCTATTTAACAGCCTGTCTCTGTACCTCTATTATAGCTCTAAATTTAGCAAATTAGGGCTGAAAGTTGCAGAATTCAACAGCTTTGCACTAAAAATATTAAAATTCAGGGTGTGGGTCATCAGCCCGGGGGATGGGGGTTGTCTTCCAAAAAATTTGTATGGGTATGTGCCTGCCAGATTTGAAAAACTGACCATATCTCTATATATTTTTGGCTCAAAAACCCACCGACGGCACCGATCAATATACCAATTTAGAAAAGCCTCAAATTGTTTTTTTTTAATTGTCCCAAAAATTACCAAATTTTAAATTCATCAGAGATGAAAACCACCCGATTGCTATACCAAAATCTGTCAAAACTCGCCCGAAAAGTACATTGAAGACAATTCGTTCGTGCACCTCTCTCATTGAAAACACTGTATTGTTCACATGTTTCACGCTTGTTCACCGAGTCCTGAAAGTTCCTCAGAAAATATCGTGATATACGAGAACAAATGCAACAAGGTCTTGGAATCCTGGATGAAACATGTTTAAGAAATGAATTATCACTAACCTGATATTTTAATCAATCGTTACAAGTGAAAAAAATGAGATATTTCCAGAGATACTCATCAAGTCATGTTAAAATCCATGTAAACAAAAGCAGTCTTCCATACTGCTTCCTGTCTGGGTCAGACCTAGAATGACCTTTGGCTCCAAAATTCAATTCATGTATGTCACATGCTATGTCAATAAATCAATAAGAAATCAATATATTGATTTCGTATAGATATATCTCCTTGACTGGATTCTGGAATTCAGTCATAACAGGTGACTATCTACTTAGAACTGAAAAATTAAAGTAAACAAAATTGTAAAAGATTATCAGTATCATACTCCTTTTGTATGAATTTGTGGGGAAGACTCAAATTCATAGTTAGGAATACCCGAAAAGGCAGGCACACATACCATGACTATGTCAATGTAAATAACTTATAATGCAAAAAAAAAAACCACAATTGGGATAACCTTGGCGTATCGTGTTACGCTGACTTGAACTACTGATGAAAAACGCCCTCCCACAGTTTTCAAAGCACCATATAAATAGTTCTCTATGCACCATCAAGATCCCATTGTTACTGACATTGTAAAAACAAATTCATAAGTGAGAAGTTGAGATCTCAAGTAGCAAAAACAAAATCAAGCAAAAAATTGGTGGGATATCTTTGGCGCACTGAGATAGTGAAGGTCGAAGGTTACATTTTTCCACTCTGATGCGTTTTCGCAGCCTCGTAACTCTGCGCGCCATTGTTAGAAAACGATAACACTACCGTACCAATAATGTGTAGGGACAGTTTTCTTTTTATAAAAAATGAAATGTAAAGAAACTTCGGATATGTCGAGCAGTTAGAGCATGGGTCTCGTAATACAGAGATTGAGGGTTCGAGCCCCGGGCCGAGCGGTTTTCGTTTCCTTGGGCAAGAAACTTTGCTCTACTTGCTCCGTGGTTGGACAGTCACATAAAGCCGTGGGTCCCCTGTACGAATAGTCTCTTTCGTCATGGGGTATGCATGTTATGCAAGTATATACTTGTATCATTGATTGATTGATTGATTGATCTGCATAATTTGGTATTTTCTATGTTTTTTTGAAAATTGGCTACGTATTATAGGGCTGAAAGTTGCAGAATTCAACAGTTTTGCACTAAAATATTAAAAATAAGACAAAGTTTTAAGTTTTTGGAAAACAAATTACACTCCATTACCAGTTGTCCATTACAGACCTATCTCAATATATGTTTGTTATTGTTTAAAACATCTCCAAAAAGTTTTTTGTGTGTACACATGAAGAAAAAAAAAGGATTGGCCTTATTTTTGTATGTGATATGAACCAACCAAAATTATCTCGTAAGAATGTTTACTTTTGCTTTAATTACTGAAATTGTCACTCAACCCAAATATTATCAGGATAGCAGTATATTTAATCAAAGTTCTACAAAATGAAAATGAAATGGTGCAATGCTTTTTAAATTTATGATACCACTTTCTGTAATCAAAAGCGATTTTATATTCCAGGTCCCAAAATTTGCATGCCGGACTTAATGCTGATGTTAAATGGGCAAACTGGACAAGTTTAGCATTATCCCAAACTTTTCCCCAGACATTTCTTCAAGATTTTTAGATCATTAACTTGTTGGCAGCAGGGCCAGTATAATAATAGAAGCATCCAATAATTTTTTGTCAAATTCAACCCTATAGGCCTATATCAAAATATTTAGATTTTATTTCATTATTATTATAATTATCATTGTCTACGCTAGAGACAATTACTCAGATTTTTCCTTTAGTATGAGTACAAGTATGAGTACTATACCTCTAATTAAGGTTTCTGTCGACATGCCTTATGTCGACATATATGTCAATATAAAGCATATCTCGACATGTCGGCATGAAATCTCATTTGTCGACAAAACTGGGCAAGTAAAATTTCATTAAAACTTGACATATTAAGTATTGAGTCAAACAGAAAAACAGATATTGATTTAATACTTATTATTATTGTTTCAAATAAATTACGGACATGAGCATGATTTCTGAACGCAGCCACCGCGTATCCACAAGTTATGAGAAGAACGGGACACCGGGAAGTACGCAACACCGTTTCCAATCAGTAATCTACAGCGGCCACGACATCCCGCGTGCCTGGAAAGCGTTGGGTACTCGCGTAAAATGCACACGCAATTGTGTTACGCAAGGCTCAAAAATTTTTGTGTCCGAGAATTATTTGAAACAACAATAGTTGTTCGTCATTTACATCCGTTAAAAAGGTTATTACGATGGTTCACAACAAAAAAAATGTTGCAAAATATCAATTTCATATCATCCATATTATCCTACACAGAAAGACCTAACACAGAATTGTTTGCATAAGCTGAATGAAGTTTTCGGTACTATACTACATCTAAAACTTCATTCAGCTTATGCAAATAATTATATTTTTTACCGCAAAAATCTACTTTTGCATATCAAGTTTATGTCGACAACAAATTATTGCGACATGTCGACATGAAAAAACGGTCTCGACAGAAACCTTACCTCTAATGATACTGCTGACATTCATGAAATTTTATTTATAAGTATTGATCAGTTGATATGCTGCTAACTATGTAATTGTGTACATTCTATACAGTGTGAAAATTGGAACCGGTGCAGTAGTGTGTGTAGAGGCAGAAGTACGAGGGGATATCACAATAGGTAAGAGGCAATCTAGCTTAGGGCTCTGTCACACTGGATTTTTTAGATTTATTATGGTACAAAAAAGTTTACAAATACTGCGCAATAGACATTTTCTCTGATTTTGCATACAAATTCTGGATATCATAATATTGCTCAATTTTGTGATTGGTTTATGTAGAGATTGTGCCAAAAACAAAAAAAATATACCATATATTATGTACAAGTTCAAGAATATTATCATGATTATGTAACTGTTAAGATATTCATTTCAATTTTATGAAATTTGATCTATAATATTCTTAGATTACTTTCCAATTTGGTTAACTAGTATTACCAAATTACAGTCAAGTAGCTTATAAATCTGAATGAAATGATGTGACATGATCACAAATATCCAGTGACTCAGAGTTAATGAAACAAACTATTATTGATCCCGACACTGTACGTCTTGTTTTCTAGGTGCAAGGACGGTTATTCATCCAAAAGCCAGAATAATAGCTGAGGCAGGACCCATAGTGATAGGAGAGAGTAATCTCATTGAAGAACAGGTGCTGATTAGGAACAGGTCAGTATAATAGCTGAAGCAGGACCTATAGTGATAGGAGAGAGTAATCTCATTGAAGAACAGGTGCTGATTAGGAACAGGTCAGTATAATAGCTGAAGCAGGACCCATAGTGATAGGAGAGAGTAATCTCATTGAAGAACAGGTGCTGATTAGGAACAGGTGAGTACCAACTGTGTATCTCCTACATAAATTCACGTACCATTTTTAGAGACATGGCATTCCAATTTTCTGTCCGCCGTCCACAAATTTTGTCTGGAGCAAATCTCGAAAACCGCGTGCCCTACGTTATTGATATTTATTGACTGTGTAGGCCCGGAGCCAAACTGGATCCAGCAACGATTTTGGTGCAAAATATGCTAATTAAGTACCTAATTTGGATAATTTATGCATAAAATGGTTTAAATGGCATATTTAACAAACTATGCACCCTACATTCATGAAATTTGGTGGGTAGGTGGCAAGACTGGTAGGTGGGGATAGAGCTGCGCTTTTGTCAGCTGCAATTTGAGCGCAAAATATGCTAATTAAGTACCTAATTTGCATAATTTAGTTTGAAATGTTGCCTATTTTTCAAGTTTGTCCGATTTCAAAGGTTGAGGTGTCAACTGTTCGTCTTGGACCAGTGATCTAAAGTGTCAAAGGTGATCCCGTCGTCTGACCACTCCCTTGGGGTCAAAGGTCAAAAGAAAGGTTAAATTTTTAACTTTGTGTGACTTCAAAAGTGAAGGTGTCAAACTGTTCGTCTTGGACCAGTGATCAAAAGTGTCAAAGGTGACCCTGTCATCCGACCACTCCCTTGGGGTCAAAGGTCAAATTTTAAACTTTGTGCGATTGTGCGATTTCAAAAGTTAAGGTGTCAAATTGTTCTTCTTGGACCAGCGATCAAATGTTTCAATGGTGACCCCATTGTCTGACCTTTCCGTTGGGGGTCAAATTTTCAATTTTGTCCGATTTCAAAGATTGAGGTACGAAATATAGATTTAATAGCATATTTTACAAACCGAAAAAACCTATTATTGTACTTGTGCACTTGTGCCTGCTGAAATTATTCCATCCCACCCCACCACTGAATAATTATGTAGCAATCAATTAAGAAAGTGCTTAATACGCATACCGTACCCTACTCCTACCCTACCCTGCTCCGACCCACAACTGAATGATTAAGTAGGCGGTCAATTCAATAGGCGGTCGATACGCAGGCGAGACTACTGGTTCGCGAACCATCTTGCTTATTATATAACTTATTTATAAATTCAAGGCATTTCAAGTTCCAATGGTCTTCAATATGCATGTGATTCCTGAGTTGGTCAAGTGACATTTCTTCATTTGTTTGTTTTATTTTTTAGCAAAGAAGCAGACAACAGAGAAGGTGGTCAGACCATGATAATTGGAGCCAATAACGTGTTTGAAGTAGGATGCCGTATCCTTTTTAATATGATGTGTATCTATAAACCCTGAATAATAATAATAATAATCTAGTCTTTTTGTTGAAGTCACCTTGAATGCTTGGAATGCGTGGAGCATGTGTGGCCAAGTGGATAAGGCACCTCTATCAAATCCTTAATTAGGTTCTGAATTCGATCCACATAAAGTTCAACACAATCAGAGACTATAGCCAACTCTCCTAGCTCCATGAAATGATACCCTTGCTTTGTGTTAACCATTTGATCAATTTCAGCTTTGTGTTTTTCAAACACTCTTAGTCCAACATTTTCCTTAAGAGTTGTCTAACAGGGTGTGAAGCACTAAGAGTAGGAGATAACAATGTCATTGAAGCCAAAGGTATGTCAGCCCTGTGAGAATTATTGGATGTTTGCTCCAATAGATTTGCTTTCATTTAACCTCAGTTTATGACCAACATATCAAATCAAACCAAAATCAAAATCTTTATTTCCATATAAGACATATAACAATAGCAAGTTGATAACATAAACAACGGCATAAAAAGAACACTAACGCGACAATATGGAGGACATTGCTGGAAGACCAATAAGATCTGTAAGAAGCAATGCCCTAAATTATGTACGGACACAAAAAAACATATTAAAACGGAAACGGATCAAAAACAAGACAAGCAGAAGGAAACTGCATGAAACATGAGAAAAATGTATCAATTATATTGAGAGACTAAGAGTTTTTTACATTATGATCGGAAATGTTTTATAGTCTTTGAGTTCTTAAGGGATTTATCTAAAGAATTCCAAAGGTTTGGACCATTATATCTAATTGCATGATCAGAAAAAGATCTTTTATTTCTTATGATATTGTAGTCGTCCACATGTCTTGTTGGGTATCCGTGTACGTCTGATCGTTTTGAAAAAAAAATTATCAAATGTTGATGGTAAATCTTTGATGGAGTATCTGTACATAAATACCCCAAGATCTATTTTATACATATCACTAACAGTCAATATATTGGTTTTAGCAAACAAGGGACCGGTATGGCTTCTATAATGGCTGTTAGTTATAGTTTGTAATGCCCATTTTTGTAATTTCACCAATTTATCCAAGTATGTTTTGCAAGTATCTCCCCAGATAAGTATACCATAGCTAAGGTAAGGCATGATCATAGTACAATACAGAGTATGTAATATACCTTCAGGAAAGAAGTGTTTCAATTTGTTTCATATGAGTGCAAACTGAATTTTGCCCATGTGAAATACAGTTTATTTTTGTCCCCGCCGAACGAGTTCGAAAAGGGGACTATAAAATGGGCTCCGTCCGTATGTGTGCGTCTGTGATAAAAATGTTAACCTACATTTCCTCAACGACCGACAGTCCGCACGGTCCTGAAACTTGGTAGTTGCACTTGGTGGGTGGGATCGATTGTTGATGCCCCAAGGTCATCAGGGGTCATTCAAGGTCAAATTGGGTAAACCTTGTTTCCAAATTAAAAAAACTTTTAATTAAATAGCATTATCTAAAAAAAAAGATGCATCTCATTCTCTCCTGTGCTTGCACACCCGCCTCTGCTTGGAAATCATCAACTTTTGGCCAGTGCTGAGTGTCTAGATGGCGTAGTTCCCTTAGCACATGGTGTTATCAGGTGTTGATTGATTATCACTGGGGATGTTAAGTCCCCTCCAGTTTCAGATGGTTTAGGAGGAGAGAAGCTGAAATTTCTACAGCTATTTATAACAATTTGTAAGGCCTAAAAATGTCCAAGTTATTGTCCCCTAGGTCACAGGAGTTCATATTGGGTAAACTTTGGACACATTTGGCGGGGACATATTTTACGCATCGCATAAACCAGAGTTCTACTTGTTTAACTTGCTGCTAGGCCAACATTGATATGCAAAATCAAATCAAATGCATCTAGGTTAAAATAGTCAAACATTGTTTTCAACTTCAATCGCTTAGGTTGTATTGTGAGTTCAAAGAAACTATGCCTTTTGAGTTTAAATTGCAACTTTAATTGAACAAATCACAGATATTTTAAGAAATAGAACCCAATGTATGACAATATGATGTAGTGGTATTGAAAGCCTTGTGGCTCAAATTTGGGGTATTCAGGTGCTTTCGGGTGATCCCACCCGTTGCAGAGATTTGTTTGTGAGGCTGTCCAAAACATGCAGCAACAAAGATGTTGGTTCAAAATTTTTAATTTATAACAAACTCGCTATGCATTTTCAGAAGAAACCTAATTATGAGGCTGTGGATCACGGAAAAAAATATCTCTGTTTCAAAGCCATTGGGTCAGACTCCACTCTCAGTCCATATGAAAGTACATTTTTTCACTAATACTTGTTCCTCTAAAACTGTCAATGTCTGTTTCTCCTGTTTCAGCTGTTGTAGGTCGAGATACTCAATTATCCAACGGTAACGTAGTAGGCGCCTTCTGTGAAGTGACTAGCAATGAAATCTTACCAGAAAATACTGTTGTATATGGAGACAACTGTAGTAGACGTATACAAGCCGAAAGGCCTCCAGTAAGTACTATCAAATCGTCATGCAAATGCAAGAAAGTCGTATCTTCAATGGCTGCCTTAAGTTATATTTATTTATCAATTTATCACAGGAATGTGAAAAATCCCTCAAAATTACCCTGTCTTATGTCAGTGGTTCTTGAAATGGTTCTTCAGGTGACACCAAGAACCATTTCAAGAACCACTGACCCAAGACTGGAGATTATACAGTGTGCAATCATAATTTATGACAAATGGTAGCTATTGCAGATACAACTTTCTTGCACTCACATAACGAAATGTGCAGGTTATTGTTTCCATCTTTACAAAACACATCAATTTGTATAAACCAAGGAAATTATAATGGAGAATCTGCTCTCATCGCCATTTTGATTTGACCGTCGTGTAAATCCTATATGATGGCAGCCATCTTGGTTTGTCGCTTATGGAGGGTGATATATTGTACCTCAGGCATTTTATGGCTCCGCTTTCCACACATCAAGAGTCTTCGAAACAGATAAGCTGGAAATTGACTTACTTTGATCAGAGCAAGAATTTGAAACAAAATGCACACGCTGTATATGCGTCAAGTAAAGATTCACGCGATCTGCCTGAAAATCAAACCAAACTCTGCATATATCTGGAGGTACAATAACTCTGCTCCATGAGCAACAACAAGATGGTGGCAAGGGCAGATCCCCCCATTATAATTTCCTTGGTATAAACTAATCCATATTCACATATTCCTACATCTCAGTGTGAGCAATTAGGACCACTTCCTTGATGCACAGCAGATTGGTGCACAACTAGTGCAAATTTGAAATGCTATTATCCATATATCTGCTTATAACAAACTAAATTTCCTTTGAAATTTGCGCCTATTGTGCACTATTTGGGGTTGCGTCATCTGGATAGTCTCAGTGCTGGTAGATAAAGAGGTAAAAGAATGTGTGAAAATAGATTAATAATAATAACCAATCTAATAGGATAATTTCTAGTTTTACGCAAACAACCGCACTATCATAACAAAATTCCGGCATTTATATTACGCCTTTGCCAAAGGATACAAAGCACTGGCCATTATTATTACGCCGAAACAAGGGAAAAATCAGAACCACATCACCTTACACTAGCCAATGACCAAAAGCGCATACCTATCAGCACTTAAGTTGTGATATTCCCCCCTAAACAGCTCCTGAATGCGCTCAGGTCGACAAGGCAAGTGTGATAAATGGGTTTGCCCAGGTTCACAACACGTCAGCGCTAGCAGGGCTCGAACTTGGTACTTTTCTTCAGGAGTTACGCTCTCGCAGAAAAGTACCTCGGCCAAAAAGGAACACCTCTGATTTTAAACATTGACCTCAAAAAAGAGATGTGCAGTTATTATTTGTCTAATTAGTTTATAGCAAGAACTTGTGCCACTTCGAAGCAATATCTCATAGGCACTTTGAGCATGATACAATAATAGTTAATTCAAGGAAAGTCATACTTTACAAAATTATATGAATATTGCACCTTATGAGGAAATTTAGAATGCATATCAGGAAATTCTCACTTACATCCCCGGTAGTTGATACATTATTTTATATTCCAAAAGATGAGCTATATTTAAGGAATTTTTATAGGGGAACCGGAACTCGCCACCATTTTGAATTCACGGCCGTGTAAATCCTATGGCATGGGACGGCAGCCATCTAGGATTGTCGCTCATGGAGGGTGAGTTATTGTACCTCCGGTATTTTACGGCTTCGAGTGCCACACGTGTTCGAATACCTCAATATAACGCTCTTTTTTCTGTATCAAATGCAGTTAACTTGAGTCTTTGTCACACCTTTGTCAGGACACATTTTCTGCTGCAGATCATTATACCAGATTGCTCTTGCTGATGGTCTTTTCACATTTAAAATAACAATATAACTGATATGAAGTAGTTGCCTTATTTCCAATAGGTAGGTTTCCAAAAAAACAAAAAACTTTTGCCATATGAGTGTGCACTGCTCATAAACTTCAGAAAAGCCATGTTGAATAACTCTGCCAAGGGCTAGTCCAACTAGGCTTCAACCAGGGTTTCCATTCTCCGGCACAATAACAATTGTCCAGATTGCTTTTCCGCCGACCAACACTCCAAGCTGGGGGCGCGTCCCCCCGGCCCCCTTTGGGCAGGCCACTGGTCAACAAAGCAGAAATTGTATTTATTAAAACATATGATGTACCTTATTCAGTTTGATGCTTGGTTTACAGTTAGGCCAAAAAAAAAATTGTTTGGTTGTCCTCCACAACTTTTTTTGAGCAAGTGTGGGCGGGCGGATTTTTTTTTTTAAGATTTTTTTTCAAATGTAAGTTAAAACTACACACAATTATGGCCTCTATAAAGATGCAAATAAGTCTACTGTACCGAAAAATATACACATTTAAAAACAGTTTTAAATGGAAACAAAATGAAAACAGCAACTTAAAAAATATTTTCAGAAAATGAAAATTCTCAAAGAAAAAAAACTTTTTTTGGAAATCTGAAAATTAGGCGTGGTATACTTTTGTACAGTAAAAACTTTTTCCAGTTTTGAAAAATAGGGGCGGGCGGTCAAGGACAACCAAACAACTTTTTTTTTGGCCTTACTAGACTAAATAACACTTTATCCCTATTTGATTTCCCACAGGCGCAGACACTTCAGCTAGACTTCTTGACTAAAATCCTGCCCAATTATCATCACCTAAAGAAATCAACCCGTGCGAAGGTTGTAGCAGATAAATAAAGACTCCTGTGAACTGCAGAGATGCATGTAGTATGTATGTAGACCTGTATGTTAGGTCAGCTTCTAGTAAAGAGTACACACATTGTAACATTTTTATGAGTGTTTTTTTAAATCATATTTTTGTTCCAAAGGTTGGTTTCAAGAAGTGTTATCTTTGGAAATACTTTTTTTGGACCCACAATAAATTTAAAGGTTTTATATGCACCTTTTAGGAAATTTTCTAAAATTAAAGATATTAATTCAAGTTTAGGAAATCATATTTAAAGAATGCTGAGGGTTAAAAGCAACAAAGCTGTATTTGCTTGGCAATAATCCCTAGAACAACAGGGGTTGATTTCACTAACGTTAAAATGCATCCTTAACCCATTGTAAGACCAAAACCCATCGTTAGCTACGACGAGCTCTAATGCATAGTTCATATACCATACGATTTAGTGAACACTTACGAAGGGTTTTCACATATTTGTGAAGTCTAGTTGTAGTTACAAGCTGAACCCTTCGTTAGCTGCGATGCGTCGTAAATGTTAGTGAAATCGACCCCAGGTTTCAAGACCTACTGGTGCTATTAAGACTATGGTCACAATAACTTGTACGAACAGTTACGAGCAGCATTTAGTCCGTTTAAAAGGACCATGGGCAGCGAGCAGTGTGTGGGCATCGCGTGGTCCTATTAGATGGACTAAACACTGTTCGTACGATGTATTGTGACCATAGTCTTAGATGAATAATCTATTACTCGTGTATAAGATCATTCATCTGGAAATACCCATCAGGTCTTGAAATCTTTTTTTTTTCCACAGGACTGTTGAAATACAGATATGGCATTGTTACTCTCTACCCTCGATATGTTGGAATTGGTTTTAGACTGTCTTTTATCCCCATAAAACATAAAAGTATGCAACCTCAACCCATACATTGCAAAGTTTGCAGCAATCTCAAGAAATTGATTTCTCAGTCGTTTTGGTTGCAATGGGCCATCAAATTGGTAGGATGAAATATGACCTTTTCTTAAGAGCCCGTCGTGGCTATTAATATGCAAATGATTCCTACTGCAGTATAACACTTCCAAAGTAATGCTGTAATTCCAAACCACCTCTCCCAAATAAAGTTAAATGACTAATTTAAAGTTTAGTCGATTTCAGATTAGCATGTCAGTGTTACTAAATACCCACATGAAGCTACGTTGTCTATGTCACTCATGACTTGTTGCGCTGCAGTAGAACTCATTTTCATATTGCTGAAAAAAGTTGCATTTAATTCAAACTTTTGTGACGTGATGTAATCATGTTATCACAAATATACTGAGTTTGTACACCTAAAAAAAGAATGACCCCATCGATTGCGACTTTGAGTCAACCACAACTTTTGGATAGTCTGAAACTAACTACAAAGAACCCACAATTTTGGCCAAAAATACTTGGGACACTTTAATTACAATGATATACGCGAATGAAGAGATTTATACGTGCTGGTTGAAGACATGAAATAATTTAATTTAATTTAGAACAATGCATCAGCACTCACGTTTTTTGGTCGAATAATTTCAGAGAAACCCTTCTCCGTCCTCTCAGCGAATGGTATCCGAGTTGTGTCTGATGTCTGATTTCCTGTTCTGGACGTTGGTGGTGTCCTTTTTGATGTTGATAATAGGAAATCTTTCTTGATATATATTGCCTATCTCACTTTCCTTGGAATAAGCTTGTCCTCCCTGCACAAATTGGTATCTAGTTCATGTCCAGTGGCCTTGCTATGTTCAGCAAGGGCCGATTGGTTGGATGAAATTATTCGACCAAAAAACGTGAGTGCAGATGCATTGTATTAAATTTATTATTTCATGACAATGATATAGTTATGAGTGCAATAGACCGTGGGTTCACAAGTTGTGACGACTCGGTTTCTCTCCCTCCCTGTCCAAGGACCTCCTTTCCCCACCATCCAATGTTGTGTTCTTAAAGATATATCTCATAACAACAATGCACAGGGGAGTGCAAGGTAAAGTGTCCCAACTATTTTGACCCAGATGGCAGATGATATTTTCAAATTTCCTGAAATTATTAAACCATATCAAAATTTGTTAAATTAAACAAAAATATTGTATACATGACATTAAAGCACTAATAAATGGAACATGTTTTGGAAAGACTGTAAGTAAAATGTAAAGATATTTTATTTGTATATATTATGAATATTATTTATTACTATCAAGCTATTATCCACAGTGTGGAGCGTTTATGAAAGAGGTTTTCGTTTTTGACTGTAATAACACTAAATCCCAATACCTTCAATAAAGTTATTAAGATTTCTCTCATGTGACTTGGTCTTGCCTAGTGCTGTAATAATTGATTGTCGAAAGTATCAATTGTCGCAATATTTACAAATCTTTTGACATGTGGATAAACAAAAATGATTGTATCGATACTAAACGACGTCAGGGCTGAGGGAAAAAAAATGACTACATACTTGAAATACTTATTAAATGTTGGTGTGACATTGTACATTCAATCCGAGTAAGTCTTTGGCTTTTAACAATAAAGGCATGATCGAATTGCAATTTTGTACGTTATGTTCATAACGTACCATACCAAAGGTTTGTTTTTGTACTATGCATGATGCATGTATAGTGTTTGCCAAAAATCTTCGAACAAAATCAGTCACATGACCACCAATCGCAGTGTACCGATCGCGTTTGTAAACAATTGGCCCTGTACTCTGGATGTTTATTTACATTGTCCGTAGAATTGTGACGCCGACTTTAGTTTTCGTTGTTAAGCTCATACTTGTTACTGGTAACTGTATATCAAACTGTGTGATTATCAGTAATATTATCGACATGTCAGATGTTTGTCTTTCGACATATCGATACCGCTACTCAAAAGCCTATCGATTACAGCACTATAGGTTAAACAATAATTTATTGGACAGTGTAAACAAAAATCCAGAGCACAGGGCCCCATTGTTTGTAAATACTATCCCTGCATGGATTTTTGTGTAAATTGTCCAATAAATAGTTATGATGCCTTTAGTCGTGACATACCAACACCAGAAGATTATCCATTACATTCCATGGATACTTGTGCAAGAGGACAGCTTTCAACAAATACTTGCAGTAAAATGAATCTGTGATATCTTAAATAGTGTTTGGTTAACATCCACTCACATGCAAACAGGTGGTATCGTGATATAAAACAAATATTGACTGCCTATGTTCATACATTTGCAAAGATATATGATTCTGACTGCACTCCATTCCCCATGGCTTTGCCTTGTGCACTGGTAAAGTCCAAATTTGATCTCATGATATGATATATTTTGTACTATTGTACTCTCACACATTAAAAATTTACATCACATAAAGTTAGATGTTATAGATACAAGGCTCACCATTTTTTTTTTTAATTTATTGTCATTTGTTAGGCTCAAGTATCAGGATTTATTATCACAAGCTATTTGAATGATGAACTTTAATGGACTAGACGGAACTATTCACTTCAATTTCAAATTATTTGTATCTTTCCGTTTATTCAATATTATTTAAAAGGTGTAGGTTCTGATCAAATTCTCATCCCCCAGGGCTCAACCGGATGTACATGTAGTATATTTTATTCATATATTTGAAAAATAAAGAAACTTCGGGAAATGTAAATTTATAGAATTATGATTTTATGAAGTAATTTGTTAAGCATAAGCAACTCATAATATCCCATTGTTGGGACATTGGTGTATATTATTAAATGTGAATAAAACTGATATAACAGATGAAGAATTAGTAGTAGTATATTATTTAAATTTCATTGAAAAAGGTTTAGAAAAAATAGTTTGAAAGTAGAAAATAGAGAGCTTATAGAAAACCACTAGTGGGGAGCCTGCGCGCGGAAATCTTTGAAGGTTGACAAAGGATCATGACCATTATGTGGTTGTCATTGGTTATCCTTGATAAATCGACCTCTAGATGGCCTTACAGGTCACTTTGAAACTACCAGCATGTTATTTTGGGTTGACCAAGGATCATGCTTACCAAATTTGGTTGCCAAAGGTCATTCCTAAATAAATTGACCTGCAGATGACCTTTGACCCATCAGGTCACTTTTAATCCACCATCAGTGTAAATTAAGGGTTGTCCAAGGGAGGATCATACTGACCAAATTTGGTTGCCATAGATCATTCCTAGACAAATTGACCTCTAGGTGACCTTTGACCTGTCGGGTCATTTTAAAACTTTCATTAATGTATTCTAGGACTTGGTTGGCCAAGGATCATGCTGACCATATTTTGGTTGCCATCTATGTTATTCTAGACAATTTGATATCTAGATGACCGTTGACCTGTTGGGTCATCTCATAACACCTGTAACAAACCTCAGATTGTCGGGCCCTACCCCATTTCAATATCAACCCCATAGGTCTAAGAACAACGAAATGCATAGTCAGATGTACAGACAGATATGATATATATACATACAGACAGAACAAATCTCTTTTAGTAATATAGATTATTATTGAGTCTACGCCAGCTTTAACTATTAACACATTGTAATACTGCCCTCTGTTGAAACTTTGTAATACTGCTAAAAATGAGTCTTATGAGTGACTCTAGTAAATATATGATAAAACCAAAGGAGCATATTACACTCTGGTATGTTGGAACTTTTGCCCCTTGGCCTCGCATCACTAAAACAGATAAATTTGCTACTCTGATTATTTTAGCCTTTTTGAGACCTGAAGGTAATGGACATTTTCAGTAGTGCTGTTGGAAAGAGTATACATAAAACCTTTTAGTCTTAAAGGGCTAAGATAATAGAGCATACAAGTGAACCAAATGACTGTTTTATTGATGCAAGGTCAAAGAGCAAAGTTCCAATGTGCCAGAGCCCTAAAACGCTCCTTGGATCAAATATGGTACCAAATTTTATGTACAAAGGGAACATTTTAAGTAGCTTTAGGGATACTTAATGTGCCTGCAGGCATTAACAGGTCTGAATGTTTGATAGGATTTGTAAAATCAAAACTCAACCGGCGATTGACCGACCGGAACTCAACCAGTTGTATTTTCTTGGCGGATTGACTGACTGGAACTACCGGTTTTGGCTGGTTGCTATTGCTTTAAACAAAGACAAGCAGCCAGTTCCGGGCAGTCAGTCGCCAGTTGAGTTTTGTATGGCCCCTAAGGCCTGCTTAATCAAATGAAAGAAGCTGATTTCACCCCTCGATTTCACATGATTTTGCAATCATGCAAAGTGCTACAGTATAAAAGTTTCCCAAAGCAGTTTCCCCATCAGACAAAATTAAATTAATTCTAGTCATCCAGACATACCGTTAGCGCAAACCGACGTTGCGACCGCAACCTGGGATCTTCAGCTGGGTTTTGAAGAAATTGGATCTTGATCACTTCTGGTGACGGTGTTAGAAGAGGATGACGTCATACGACGAGGAATGTCCTTCAAGATCCAATTTCTTTACAACCCAGCTGAAGATCGCAGGTTGCGGTCGCAACGTCAGTTTGCGCTAAAATTAATTTAAATTTGTCTATCTATCCAATCCCAGATGAATGAGAGTCTACACAGTTAGTTTCCCCAGTAGCTTTAAAAAAAATAGGTACATAAATATCCCAGTGTCTTTACAACTGACATAAATCAATGTGACAACCTAAGAGATAAAATTAGAGCAGCAGTTTTGATAACAGGGTTGCTGTGGCAGTTTGCCTCTGGCGATTATGTGCAATGGTAATCTATAACACATCCAAATTCCAGGGGGTGGCACTCCAATCAGCCGTTGGAGTCAATTTTCTGCCAAGAAAATTATTTTTTCATCATAGGACAGTCATGCCCTGCTTGATATGAAAAGGGTATCACAGTTTTAGTGATTTCTGGAAATATGGGCATTTTACCGCAGTAATGTTAGTGTATTAGGGCAAGTGAAAACATGATATTGACTGCTCCAAGAGAAGATGTCCTGTGCATCCAATCATGCATTGCTTCCTATGGAATTGTTTGTATAGGACATTATGCGCAAGAAGTTAGTGGTGAAATGACCCTAAATCAATGTTCGGCCAAAGAAAAAAAAACAATCTGTCTCACCTTCCCGCGCGGCGCGCATAGCTTTTAAAAATCCAAATTTAGCCCATTTCTTTTTTTTTTTTTAGGTTTTTGAAAGATTTCAGTTTTTTTTCATCTTTTTTTCCTACTACTGGAAAAAATTTAAAAAATGGCCGCGAAAAATAAAAGTGGCCGAAAATGCAATTTTAAAAAAATTAGGGGGTATTTCTGCATCCGCGTAGCCCTTTTTTACTTTAAAAAAACAACAACAATCGCATAGCGCTTAGGGTTTTGACCTTAAGTAAGCTGAGAAAGAGTTCTTTTTTTTTTGGCCTTAATTGTTAAAATCTTGCATTTTGGGCATGTTTCATCACTGCATAATTTTCTGTACAACAAATCAATAGGAAGCAATGCATGATGGGATACACACAATATCTTCTCTTGACTGCTCCTATGTCTGGGTGATTTTTGGCATGCTTTGCGGCATGTCAGTGATACAGATCACTAATTTTCTAGCGTATGGGATGTCTGGTTTAATTCGAATTATAAGCCCACCGTCTTTTTCTTTTCTTTTTTGGTGATGATAACATACAGTTGTATAGGAAGTATCCCCGACCCATGTATTCTCATGTTGCAGCCAGAAGGCTGGCATAAAGTGAATACTTCCTTGGACTACTCCCCCTAGGAAGGAGGTTGCAGGCATTGTTGCTCATGTTGTAAGTCATGGGACTACTCCCCCTGTGGAGGAGGCTGTGGGCATCCTTGATCATGTTCCTAGCTCATGTTTCATGTGTGTAGCTCATGTTGAATGATGTGAGCTATAATTGTAAGTGTAAACATGCCATTATTATATTACACACACATACTGCACAGGGCCTTGCTCTTTTGAAGTGGGTTTCATGTTCAACCGTGACGTGTTTATGTTCATGCAACGTATTTCTTTACAAGCTCCCCAGCCACATATTATTTTTACTTACTTGCCTTTAGTAAATTGTCACTTGTAAATTAATTTGTGGCTCAATGGCAATCCTCCATTCAATTTTTTTCAAGAACGGCGCAATTCTAAGGCGGGGGGGGGGGGGACATGTCCCCCCTAAATTTTTCGAGGGGGGGACAGACCCCCTCAAAAAATCAAGAAGAAAGAAAGAAAAGGAAAGGAAATGGTAAATTTTCCCTTTGTTTTGATCGTTTAAATATGAAAAATCAAAAAAAATTGAGCGCTTCGCGCGAAATTGCAATTCTTGCGCAAATTTCAAAATTTTCAACAATTTGTAGCTGAAATTAGCCGATTTGGCAAAAATTTTCCGGGCGCTATGCGCGCTTTACAAAATATCATAATTTTCCTCCGACGATTTTTGCTCAAAAAATTTGCCGTCCCCCCAAAAATGTCAACCTTCCGCCGCCGGTGGATACAATACTGCACCTTAATGGGCTAGGTGGGTTGATTTTGATGATGAAACTTTGCATGCTGCCATTTCACATTTGATGTAAAAATCTGGAATGTTTGAAAAAAGTTTTTGAATGATGTTAACTTGTCCTAATCTGTTTGTATTTTATCTTATTTAGTTTTTAAACTTGAAATAATACAGACTAAAGGAGCAGGGGTGTGATTCTTCAGGATTTTTCCTGATTTCAGGATTTTTTGTTCAAAATGTCTGCAATTTTATTTGTTTTCAGCACAATCTGGGTCATTGTAGACCAATTTTATGCTGGTCTTTCAGGATTTTTCACAGCAGCCAGGATTTTTTCCAAAAGGCCAAAATGACACACCCCTGAAAGGAGGTCCTATTGTACTCTTTAGGGTTAGAGGAAGGGGAGGGAGCTTGTTGAAGAATTTGGCACTGAGATGGCTGTTTGGGGTAGCTTAACCAAAAAAACCTTCTGATTTCAGTTATAATGTTCTGCTCCATAGTTTTATTGAGGAATGGAATAGAGGGATAGATAGGCTATGTCACAAAAGTCAACTGACTGTCTATAGTACATCCTCTCTTTTGGATACCCTGGTATTTAGTCTAGTCTTGTTTTGTATATTTACCCATGGTAATACACACTGTATACATAAGTAGGATTCAGTGTCAAGTTCAGATATTGTCTTACAAATAAAACAAAGAACGCCTTGTTGTAACTGAGCTTCTTACCGCACCCATTATGTATGCATAAGTAAAGTCATCTATACATAAAGCTGGTTTTGGTTCTACCCAGGGCCGTAGCCAGGATTTTTTCAAGGGGGATCGGATTTTCAAAAAGTGGACCTTTTGGAGGAAACTTTTTTTTTTGGTCCACCATAAACTAATTTTAATGGTTTAATGACAAGCAAAAAGCAAAAAAAAAAAGTTTTTTAGTAGTTTTACAAGCATTTTGTTTAGCATTTTATTCTGGAACGGTCAACATTTACATGTTTTGGTGCTTTATGTGTTACTTTGGTTGGATTTTTGTAGACCTTAATTCAAAATTTCACTTAGTCCGGGAACCTATTCCTATTTTGTGCAAACGGACCTAAGAATTTGTTAATCAGACACTTGTAGCTCCAACTTAATTAAAGTACCTTTTGCTGCAACACGTATCATATTGTGTTCACTAGACATATAATAACTATTTTATATAGTTATTCTTAAGATAAAACAAATGCAGTAACCACTGAGTGAAGGGGTCATGCGGTTTATTTGAAATGCATCTCGTCATTGCAATTTCAAAGAATATTTTTATTTTCTGGAACATGTTCTTTAAACCGAGAATTAAACTTAAGGTACACTTCATGATTCTGATGTGATGAAAACCTCGCTTCTTTTCTAGCTTAATAAAAAGGAGAGAACAACATAAATGTATCCTGAAAATTTCACTTGATTCCAACCATTCATTTGAAAGTTACAAGCTTTTTAGCATTATAAATATTCTTATAGGCTTTTGTGTTTTAATTACTGTGTCCTTTAAGATAAAATTTAAAAAAAAATAAAAAGTTAAATAAAGCCTTCAAATGAACAATGCATCAATGTGAAACATGTTTTATTTATAATTTGGCTTCACCACTTCAATACAACTTCCATCAAAATTATCTAACAGAATCATTGTTTGACAGCTCCAAGTGCACAATGGTAGATGGTTTCTATTTTAAACATATTTTCCATCACTAAAAACAAAAGCTCTTATCAAAAAGAAATGTATAATAATTGAATTCTTATTCTTGCACATAATGCATTAGTTTCACCATGCATATGATGTGTACTTTATCTCAAAACAATGGTATTTTCTGGTAAATTATCTATGATATAAGTCTTTAAGCTGTGAGAATAGATTGGTTTTAAATTCTTCCAAATTGCATTTATTAATGCAATATTTCATTTTCAGTGGAAATCAGATCATAATTCTTTGTTTTAATCAGAACATTGTTTTGAGCATTAAACACAAAGCATCAAACTTTGACTTAAAGCAATACTATAAAGTGTTAATAATGAAGTGCCCCTGTCACCCATGACTTTTGATTTTTTGGGGGGGCTTATTGGGTCTGTTTTTGGTAGATATGAATACCCTCCAAACGATTTGGCTCAAAAATGCTTACTTTTCCTGTTATGGCCAAATGTTGAATTAAATTTGGGATCCCAAATTTAATTCCACATGTATTGGTATAGGAAAGCATGCATGTGCTTCTTATCCATTTTTTGTTGGCGAAACTTTTTTTTCAAAAAATGCTTTTGCAAACGCTTTTAATAGTCACATTTCTCCCTTTCAAGCTGTTATTACCATAAACCATTTTTGATCAACAGCTTATAGTATTGCTTTAACACTCCATTTTGGATAAACAAGTTCCATTTACAGATGTATATTTGTAGTTGTGTATCCTTTCTGTGTGCGCGAGATTTTTGCACAAGCATCAGTTTCCCCCAAAATAGCATGATACTCAAAAGAAAAAAGTAGACCCAAAATGTTTTTGATGTAGCTTTTAAAATCTGCCAAACAAAAACAAAAGTGTCACAAGCACACAAACAACTTTTTAACAAATTTTAAAACAGTTTCAACTATTTCTCTTTTCTTTGATTTTTTCTCTCCTCGCCCTTTGTTTCTGCTATCTTTTCTTTGTCCAGATCCCCAAAATGGGCCTTCCGCCCCCTGAATGGCATACCAAACAGGCCCCCCCCCCTCCCTTGGGTACGCCAATTCATCCGCTGTATGATTTCTATGCATTCTGAGTACACCAAGTATTTCATAATGGGTGTGGTCATATCAATACTGGTGAGCGTGTGTAATCTGCAAGTTACTTACTGAAATGCTTCTGAGAAAATTTAACAAAATTATCCCTAGTTTTTGTTTGTTCGTTCGTATGTTTTTGCTGGCGGGTTCTTATATACACAATTATCTAAATGACCACCAGAGACCAGACTAATTGAATTCAATGGCAAATTCATGATAATGGTAACCCCAGTTGAGGCAAACCCCGAGACAAACACCTGGGGGGGGTACTCAAGTTTGGTTTTGGTAGGGATGTGTCGCTGGGAAATTTGAAGTACCACCCATGTATCAGGCATGAGAATTTTCAGATAATTATCTGATTTCAGATATTTTGTCATCCAAAATCATCCAAATTCAGATAATTTTGGGGTTGATTTAACCTTTTTAGTGTTTTTTGGGTTAAATTTTACTAAATTCAGATATTTTCATGAAAAATCGTTCTGATGCCTGATGTATATACTCTGTATACCATACCATGTATTTAAAAGGGACCCATCCGTATACCAAATTCCCCAAATTTTGAGTTGAATTTATACAAATATTGAAATTTTGTCCGAAAATTTCTGCTAATTTGGCGCGAATTTCCTAATTTTTGTTTGAAATTTAGAAAAAAATCAAAAATTTTGAAAAACAGACCAATCAAAATACCACATTTTGCAAAGAAAAAGGACTCATTGGCATACCAGACAGCCTGATTTTGCTACCCAAGTTTGCGGCACATCCCTGTAATCACTTTTGTACTAAGCCAAGCCCCCCCCCCCTCCGGGGACAAACACTTCAAGCAAAAGATTGTTAAGGCAATATAGCATGCTATCAATCTTTTTAAAAGTTACAACATTCCAAACCAAGGTCCATGTAGATTGGACCTATTTTTTGTTTCCATTTCCTTTTCTTTTTCTACACATTTTCTGTAGGAAACTTATAAAAAGACATTTCCAGTTGGAG
>JXSR01S029541.1:0-11520 GCA_000969725.1 Ophiothrix spiculata
TGGAACAGAGCAGGACTCTGAATCAGAAGGTTGTGAGTTCGAGCCCCGCTACGGCCAACGGGTTATGTCCTTGGGCAAGACATTTAATCCTAATTGCTTCGTCGACCCAAGCGTTATCATGGGTAGTTACTACGAATATATTCAATAGGCGCCGTGATTATATGGCAGCCGCGTAAGATGGTTATATTCTATTGGTAACGGAATAAATGTAAAGCGCTTTGATCAATTCTGGAAAAGCGCTATATAACCACCGACATTTTTTTTTAGTATAGGGTGAGTGAGCATCCTAGGTGTGTAATTGGTATTTGTACAATTACAACCTCGGAAATTACTTTCATTACTTTGGAATGTTTTTGTCAGATATACATAATTTATAACCTCATTATCTATCTGCATTTTTTACATTCACTGTGTCCAGAGAGGAATCCAGAAAGCTTCACCATGAGTTTGGCCATCGTAGGACGACGCTTATATCTGAGCTATCGGACATCTATCCCATTGTATTGGTTGGCAAGAATAATGAGCATGCCATCTTGGGTATCAAGCTACCCAATGCTGAAAACTATTCAGGTAAGGTGACGAAAAAAGCAGGCCCGACCATCTCTAAATTTCCATTTTGGAAGATTTTTTTGTAGTTTTGATAAAAATCATGTGAAATCAGCCACTTTTGGACAAAAAAAAATTATTTTAACAATTTTTTTTCCTCTTCTCCCATTTTGTCAAATTTTTGGGCTATTTTAGGCAAAAAAAAAAGTTTGCCTGTCTGATTTAGTTTTTTGAAATATTGCCAAAAATAGGTCAGAAAGTGTCATGTTTTTAAAAATGGTGGCAGCGGTGGGATTTTTTGACCAATTTTTGACAATATCCCAAAAACTAAGAAAAAAATCAAAAATTTGAGAAATGCGTTCGTAGATATTGCTTTCTAGATTCTAAAAAGTAAAAAGCCTAGTAATGTATGTCCATTTACCTTATCTTCAAGAAATTAACCACTCAATATATATGCATGTTCACTTCTACATTCAAAATATTCATAAAATAAAAACATGTTATTTGTGACACATATCAAATTATACTATAATTGAGATATCCCGGGGGGGGGGGGCATTCATGTATAATGTTGCAGGATAGCGTGACCACAGTTTTTCAAAACACCCCCTAAGGGTGATTGTTTCTGAAGCCAAAATATACCCTTTTTCCCCTATTCACACCCTAAATCTGGATTTTACCAATAGACAATAATAACTGCGCACCATCTTTTTTTGAGGTCATTGTTTATAATCGGAGGTGTTTGTTTTGTGCCAAGGTACTTTTCTGAGGGAGCATAGCGCCCGAAGAAAAGTACTGAGGCACAAAACAAACACTGACGATTTTAAACAATGACCGAATTAAAAGATGGTGCAAATTTATTATTGTCATTAATAACAGCTCTTTTGACATTTTAATGCCTTTTATGTGTAATTTTATGAAGAAATACTTTATTAAACTTATTTCTTACATCAAGGTCTACTTATCCCTATAAGAGAATTTTGATCAGTCAAGGCATGACGATCATCGCGTAATATGATAAACGCGCGTGTGTGTGGTGCATACGCGCGCTTGATTGGCATTAACGCATTCAGCGCTAATGACATCACATACGCGGGTCAATATAAGAAGTCATTGTTACCTGATAATGACCGCGCAGTTGTTTGCGTAAAAGTAGAAATAATCTTAAGAGATTGGATCGCGCTATTACGCAGGTTATTAATACTAATTTACTTCCCGTATGGTCATACCGGTTTGGATGCGTTAATCGGCTGCTTGATGCATACTTCAAGATTTATAGAGTATATCTTCATACACCAGCATTTCATCTTCATGAAAATGACTATAAATTTATCATTTGGGGGATCAATTCTTCATATCATAAACACCACTTCTTAGTTATTGTTAAAATTATTGTTACAATATTAACATGTGTATATTTTTTTCTGGCAATTTGCTCTGATAGTCATGCCAATTCATATTATTGCATATATTCAATCCCATAATTCATTGCTAGATATATTATTCTTTCTAATAGGTTCTTATGATTATCTCTGGTTGTTGCAGTATCCTTATGATACTGCAACAACCAGAGCCCTAGGCCATATATTCAATTCAAAATATTACACCCTTTCTTCCATCCAATAATTCACTGCAAGTTGTGTTATTCTTTCTCATAGGTTCTGATGATACTGCTACAGCCACAGCCCTGGGCCACACATGTCATCTCATACTAATGATTGCACGCTTCTTACAATTGCCACTACGATATCCCATGGTGCACTGCGGTTCTAGGTCAATAGTTAAAGATCATATAACAGAACAACTTGCAGAGAGAGATCGAGAGTAAGTTTATGAGCTTTTTGAATTTTCATTTTGTCGGTTTGTATGGCAATAGAATATTTGTTGTGCGAATTTTAACAGAAAATAAAAAGCACTATCATTCATGATAATACACTCCACTCATGTTATTAATATAAAAGAACTAGTTTTTGGACAAAATGATTCATGTTTTATTAGCCACACCATTATGTAGCGCTAAAACTTAACCCTAATCCCACTGAATCTCACAATATCCCATTCCACAAAGTTAAGAAATTCGCTTAAGTCCTAATACGTCATAGACCCGAGTTGATCACAAAATCGTTGCCAGGGCAGCGCCTGCTCAGTGGCTTGACATAGTAAAAATTTGGAAGCTGGAGGTCCTGGGTTCAAATCCAGGTGAAATCCACGATTTTTGACTTGCAAATTTCGGAGGAGAAGAAGTGGTCAAAAGTGTTAGGGTTAGGATTGTAGACTTGGTGTTGCATACGTTCTGCTTTCTTGTTCTTGGCAACAAATTGCATATACATACAATGTATGTCATACATGCTACTAAGGGCGCTGTTCAACTGCGACCATGTTGTGTTTTGCCGTCTCCGTTTTATGCCTTAGTTTCTCTGTTTTTATCATCTACAATTATTATTTATGTCACCAGAATGTTAATCGTGAGTACAGTAACTATAATCATGAGTCTCCCGTTATTACTGTACTTTAAGATTAAGATTAGCGTGGTTTATTTGAACCAATAGCTAATGGCAGGTGATTTTGGTTTCGGCAAGTCAGAATAGAAAATTACCTATGTGGCTGGTGGGTGATTATTTGTTGTGTCTTTTGATGTCAGGTAGTGGTGTTACCAGAGTTGGTGGCACCAACAGGCACCACCAATATTTCTTTTGTCGTTCACCAAACTTCACTGTCGGTAAATTTGTAGGGGTGTATCAATTGCGTCAGTATTAAGATGATGTTGATATTTGTTTGTTTGTTTGTTTACCTCAGTTTGTCCGTGAAGGACACATGCCATTAGATCCATGATGAACTCATGGTCTCTTCCAAGCTCATACAAAAGTACCAACCTGGATAGCCAGAAATGGCAAATCTATGCATGCTGGCCAATGCATCTTTGAAAAGATGCCGAAAATAGAAAGATATTAATAGTTAAAAATATCAAAAATTGGTTAATTGGATGATGTTGATATTAATAGTAACAAATATTAAAAATTGGTTAATTGATATAGTTGTTTACTTGAAATTGAAAAAAAAGGGTGTTGCTTTTGAGTCCCATAAATTTGTTGTCGCATTAACCCCAAAAGTGTGCATCACCAATATTGTAAGTCTGGTTATGCTACTGATGTCAGGCAAGTTAGTATAGAATATATTCTTAGTCACTGAGTGCGATTTTACTTCCCAATAAGGAATTTTGGCCGTTCATTTTGAGACGATAGATGACAGTGCTTTCAGTGGAGCTGCGCGTTCAAAATCACAGCGCGATGCAGGTATACGCAAACATCCAGCGCGAACAGCTTTACTGGGTTTGGAATATTTCATGTTTGAATAGGGGTGTACGTTTTTCCAATGATAATGTTTATAGTTTTTGGCAATAATTTACCTCGTTTTTGGTTTATAAATGACTCAAATTTGTGACAAAGAATGAGAATAAAAGATGGCGATTTATTGTTTTGTCTGTCATCTATCGTCTCATAATAAATGGGCGTACATTATTTTGAGTAATGGGTGCCCCCGCAGATATATCTTATCTTTTATTCTCTAATTACTTGCTGGCTGGTTGGTGAATTTTTGTTGAGTCTGTTTCAAGAAATATACAGTCTTTAATTAATTTCTTATTGGTGTGGTAATTTTGAAAAGTTCTACACGACTAGCTAGTACAAAAAAAAATGCCAATAACGATCCTTTATATGAATATAATGATGTAACAATTAAAAACCAATTACATTTTTTGTCATGAGTCTAATCTAAGATACAAGTATCTAATTTTCCCATTCATTTTTTTTTTAATTTTCCAGTTTTCCATTATTCAGCCGTGGCAAAGAGCGCTTCCAATTTAACTACGCAGTCTATCTACTCAATCGTAATATAGCCCAGCTGAGATACGCTCTAGGTCTACCAACAAACGATCTAAGGATGACGTTGCCTAATCTCAAATCGTTGTTAGAAACAAAATGGGGAGTAAAGTAAGTATTGGGGTCGTTCCACATTTTCTTGTTTTCCTTACAGTAATCTATCTGGAGCAAGGGATCGATGCTCACAGCCATTTTGATTTAAAGGAGGTCGTAGCCTCGCAGTCACTAAAAATTGTTTTTATTACTTGTAAACTAATAATTAAAGTAAACTACACAAATAAATACATTTTTGGAAAAGAAATTTTACAAGGAATCTATTTATACCATCAGATGCAAATTTTCAGAACTCGGTTTTTAGAAACTCACCAAAAATGAGTTATTTTGCCTTTTTTTTTGAACAAGCCTAGACAAAGTATTATTTGGCAAAATCTTCCAAATTTAGGTAGAAATCATTTAGTTCTAGGGGATGTTTTCTCAAATTTTGGTTAACTTAGTTTTCTCAAAAATGGCCAAAACGTGCCTAAAATGCCAAAAATATAACAATTTTTTGTAAAAAATGAATTTTTGGCCTTTTTAGAACTAAATTTTTAATACTACTAGGGGATAAAACAAAAAAATTAGAGATAATTCCCTAGAACCATCGATATAGATGACTTATACCTATCTTCGAACTTTTTGGCCAAATAATATTTTTTCTAGGCTTGTTCAAAATTTGTTGGCAAAATAACTCTTTTTTGGTGAGTTACTAAAAAGCAAGTTCTTAAATCAAGGATCTGATGGTATAGATAGATTCCTTGTGAAATTCCTTTTCTAAAACTGTATACTTTTATATAGTTTACTTTAAATGGTTTCAAGTTATGATTAAATTAAATTTTCAGAAATCATTAGGCTCTGACCTCCCTTAACTGAGAGATGGCATTCATCTTGGTTTGTTGCTCGTGGAGGGTAGGTTATTGTATCTCTGGCATTTTATGCCTGGACATGCCACACTTCAAAGCAATACTATTGGATCTAAAAAGATCCTTTGTCACCGATGACTTTGATTTTTGGGGCTTATTAGGTTTTGTTTTTGGTAGATATTAATACCGTCCGAACAATTTGGCCTAACGATGCATACTGAATCTGTTATAGCTATTTTTTAAATTAAATTTTGAATCCAACTTTAATTGCATGTGTATTGGTATTGGAAAACAAATTTTTGCCAAAATACACTTGTAAATGCTCTTTGAGAATAGACAGACCATAGATTAAAGAAAGTCCAGATAGGAAACTTGTCTATTTGCACCCTAAAAATCCGGCTAAGTTAGGGGATTGCGCCATGCGGGGGCCATGCCTAGACCGACGCTGCGTGAGTGCGTAGTGACTCCGCTGTGCGTTGTGTCTCACGCTACTATTTCTTGACTACATCGCAATGCGCATCTTACATTTTGCCGCCAAATTGTGCGTAAGCAAAGAACAACGCTTGACTGGCTCAACAGCCGCATTTTCAGTCAAATTACCATTTAGGTTCCAGAGTACGAGACAGACAATAACAAAATTCTAAACAGGTGTTTATTAAAGTAGCATTCTCACCATAATTTTTTGCCATTGGACCAAGTATGTGTCTCTCACTATTAAAGCAAGTATTTGATTTGTTTCTCCTGATTCCATTTCAGATCAAATGCATCTGTCCTTCAAGTAGAGCCAGCCAGAGTCACCCCACAAGTCTCGCCAAGCAGCACTTCTCCTCAAATAGTTCCCGCCTCGCAATCATCTCCTTCACAGTACTCCAATGCTTCCAGCGTGTCAGTAGGGTCAGAGGTCACTACTGAAACACCCAAAACAAACATTCCATTTAGTCCACCTCCACCGTATCAAATTGAACAAAGTGCCACCGCGAGTGCAGAAAATGTATCTGGCACCACCAGCCTTGCTGCGAGTGCAGATACGATAAATAGAGCGCTTCAACCTACATTGCAATACGGGGAGGACCCTAGTCCGGATCCAAGTAGTGGAGCTGAAGACGACGATGATAACAAAGATCCTTTATCCTCATCCCCTGTTTTGGACAATCATGGCAATGTTGGAGCCCGTGTAGAGCACGGGAGAAATTTAAAAGACAATGAGCAATCTGTTGTCAATATTGATAGGACTTCTCCTTTAGCCCATTCCGAAAGACGGCAAAGTGGTGATACGGCAATAGCAGATAATAATCAAGATAGTAGGTCTTCAAATGAATCAAATCCTAATAGAACAGATGATCAATCACATGACGCTCAGAATCCGGTCAGAACATGTGATCAATCACTTGTTGCTCAGAATCCGATCAGAACAGGTGATCAATCACTTTACGCTCAGAATCCGATCAGAACAGGTGATCAATCACATGACGTTCAGAATCCGGTTCCAGTTGCATTACGACGTAAAATAGGTACTTCTAGCATTCCAACAAATGATGTTAATCATAGACACGATCCGCTCATAGGTAATGTAGAGGGCGCTTTATCCAGTACAAGTCCTCTTGTATCTAACGATAATCATCACAATAACAACTCGCATGTAGAAAATGAAAATTCCACCACTGTTGCATTATCAAAAGGAGACAGTGTTTCTAGTTCTAAAATATCAAATAAAAGTGCCAATACAGACACGCAAAAATCAAATGGCAGGGAAACGAATAAGAGTCCAGAACGAAATGCAGATTTAAGTACTGAGGATCTATTGGAGGCGCAGAAAATCATGGACAGCTTAGGAGCCATTGATGGAATGTTTCAGTTCGACGAGTTAGGATCAAGAACGGAAGCACTTCGTGATCATGGCGATAGCTTTTCGAGTTTTCGTAAGCCAAGTCAAAGTGGAGGTAGCTAGTAATTGTATCAGTGCATGATATAGTGTATTTTAGGTCTGAGCCTGTTCATCAAGTGTCATCAAATATCAGATGAACCAAAGAACTCCATATTTTGTTCAATGTAGTATATTTTATAACATGCTGTTAATGAAGTCCCAGAACTTCAACTATCTGATAGAAATTCTACATTTTTGTAACATACCCTTGATGAAATAGTTGGACTTAAACTACGCTTGATGCTTTACACAGGTTCTGATGTAAACCCAGCTTAAATTGTAAGTGCAAGATTTTACTTATAGTCTGTATATTTAATTTGTGAACACTTACTCGGAGATATGAGCGTAGACACCAAGGAAGTTATAGGGGGGAACCCGTTTTCTCCGCCATTTTGATTTCATCGCCGCGTAAATCCTATGGGACTGCAGCCATCTTGGATTGTCGCTCATGGAGGGTGAGTTATTGTACCTCCGGCATTTTACGGCTCCACGTGCAACACTTCGAGAGTCTTCGCAACGGATTAGCGGGAAAATTGGCATACTTTAATCAGAGCAAGTCGCAATGCACGCTACATGAAACGCATACACGGTTTACGCGTGAAACAAAATGCACACGCTGTATATGCGTCAGGTGAAGATTTACGCGATCTGCCTGGATATCGGATAAAATTCCGAATATATCCGGAGGTACAATAACTCTGCTCCATGAGCGACACAAGATAACTTCCTTGGTAGACACACACTGTCACAACCTTGAAAATCTTCTCTAGCGTCAGAGAGAACTGTGTGAACACTATCTTCACAAATTAGATCCACAAACACTAACACAATAAATTTATCCTGTATGCTAAACATCATCCCTAAATTCAGAACTGCCAAGTAGCTATCCATTTTTAGGCATTTTCACTTTTCATAATTACCAAATTATTACTTGCCATTATATTTTTTAATGACCAATGCATCGATTGCATAGTTGTATTTTCCCGCCCTATCCCATCCATTATGGAAGGAATACTAAGGTGCTGGAGCACAATTAGGCCACAACTTTGTGCAGCCAGCCGCAACCTGGCCACACCTGAGATGGCGACCGTAGGCTTCTCTAACCACCTCTAAATAATTTCAAAGCATGTTATGAATATTATGCAATACTAAGTCTTGAGGTGATCAATCAAGTCTACGGTCGCCATCTTGGAAAAATAAGGCTGTGGCCAGGCACAAAGTTGTGGCCTAATTGTGCTCCAACGCCTAAACTGCTAAACAGTGCTTCAATATATATACTTGCAAGCAGTGTTCCTGCTAAGGCCGTGTGGCGCGCCGCCACTGGCGCAGGAACTGTGAAAATTAGCGCAACAGGTTTTTGAAAATGGGTGAAAAGATGCTTCTTATTTTAATTACCCAATTTTTAAGCCTCGGCTCATGATTTTGACACAAGCACCTATTCAAATTTGCCGATATTGTTCAAATTGGCGCAAGCTCAAGAACCTTAAAGGGAGCACTGCTTGTAAGTATGTGCTGGCTGTGTGCAAAAACGTGGGCAAAACATACGATCGGTACATTGTAAGTATTGCCACCGTACAGATTTTGGAGCACGCAGACATGACGTACACATGAAGTGCATACAGAACTTTCTTTGTGTGCTAGGTGTCTTTTACGGTCTGCACATGCTCAATACTGACAGCTTGTACATAACTTACAGATTTCATGCATTTGTTATAATTTTTCCAATGACCAATAGCGCTACAGACAATGCACTGAGGTGGAAAAACAAGCCATCTTGAAAAATCAAGCCTGTGGTCTGGTTTTGGCCAGCAGCACAAAGTTGTAGCCTAATTGTGCTCCAATGCCTTGTAATAACATGTTAGTTGCATGAAGTTCATATATTGTAAACATGGTGTAAATACTTACAACATGTGCAACGCACGACGTATGCAATTACCACATGCTTACACCTTGCGATTGGCATGCATCCTCCCTACTCTTCCCACTTATTTTTCACGATTATAGAAAAGCGTAGCGGCTGTGGCCTCTCAAAAACAAAACAAAAAACAGCATTCTTTTTTACACACACTCAAAGCTAAAACAATGAACATTGTGTCCTATTTTTTGATATTTTGGCAATAATTGCTGAAAACTGTGTCATTGAAATCAATCGTCTATTTCTTAGGGTGATAAGGATTAGACAGGGTTTAAGTAAGGCTGAGAAAAAAAAAATAACTGTTCCTAACTGTTTGAAAATATGTTATTTACTAAAATAATTCAAGTGTTTTAATATTTCCATATGCTTCTTTCTATTCTGTTCCCCTTTTCAACATTATAACTCCTTCAAATTTTAATAAGAATTTTGAAAAGTCCAAGCATAAGGTGCCAAAAGGAGAACCTCCCATGTTTTCTGGGCAGGCAGTCTTGGTCGGTTCAGCAAATGTTCTTTTATTAATTTTCCTATTCTTAAGATTAAAATTGGCCAAAAATCTGACATATTGGGAGAAAAATAAAATGTTTACAAGCAAAAATTTGTATAATGAATTCCCTAATTGTTTAAAATTGCTGATTTTAAAAACTTTGGCAGAACTAAAAGATAAATCTAAAACGCAATGGGGACTATAAAATGAGCTCCATATGTTCATCCGTGTGTCTGTATGTCTGTGATGAAAATGTTAACCTACATTTTCTCAGACCAATGGTCGCACGTTCCTGAAACTTGGTGGGTGGGTGCCCCTAGACCGTTCAAAGACCAAGTTTGTATTGGTTAGTTGATCAAAGGTCATCAGGGGTCATAAAAGGTCAAAGGAGTTCAAATGGGGTAAACCTTGGTGTACAGGTATGAAACTTGGAGGGCAGGGTCTATAAGTGTATCATGTGAACCTCAGTTCTACTTGTATTAAAAAGGTATGGAGATACCCTAGTTTACCCTAAATTGTCAGGAAAAATCCAAAATAATAAAATAAACATTATGTCCTGCCTATTTGATTCTTATGCCACAGTAAAAATGACTCCGAGTCTGGTGTTTCTCCTCTATATTCCTGTCTGAGTCAAAGTAGATGTGTTGTGAACACGGCCATAGGAACATTCATATTTTTTGTAGCATTTAATGAAATAATGTAATGTAAAAAAATATTTAAAATGTCTATGCATTTCTTTGGTCGTCGGTCAAATTAACTCAAGAACTCACTGGTGTCCAATCTCGGTTTGAACTACATTGGACAATAATAAACATAATATCAATAAAGAGGTGGTCACAACCCATCGTATGTGCACGCACATGCTGTCTGCGTGCGAAAGGTAGGCAAAATTATGCGTCCCGTACGTTGCGTTGTAGGGACCGACATCGTACAAATTTTGGAGCACGCAGACAGGATGTAACAGTTCTAGTGCATGAGGAACTTTCTCTTCGTGCTGGCTGCGTTCGGGCTACCGATTAACATCAGTTCGGTCCTCCCCACGTACTCGGTACCAACAACGTATGCACAACATGTGTTTTTTGCCATTTTCCCCAAGGCCATTAGCCGTGTGGATGACACACCTATTACGTACTGACTATGTGCGTGTATCATACATGTAAGTACATTTTTCTTATAATATGCCACATTTTTAGAAAAAAATGTAGAGGACGTGGCCTCAAAAAAACATACAAACAAAATAACGCACGACATGATTAGGGAATTTAAAAGGGGGAATTGGTACTCATTTTGACCACGGTACTAACCCTATGGGAGTGCCCCTTAACCCCCCCCCCCCTCGATTGAATAAAATAGTGCATAATATTTTGAATTCTAAATTTCTATTCAAAATCTTAGATATCAGGAAATATGAAAACCATATAAATATATTGCTTTCTTGTTTCAAGTACATCACAACTTGCACTATCTGGTAGTAATCCTTAAAAATGCCGGAATAGGATATCCGGGAGCAGTATCATGGCTTCACATTTAGAATTAATTTATACCCAGACTGTTTATACCAGCTTAATGTTTGTTTTATCAGGCAACAGACGTTCTTACAAAGAAACCATAAATATTGCACACTTGTTTGAAAAAGACTAGTGTTGGGATTGGGTCCAGAGTTTTTGGTCCTTGAACTCCATTTCTCATTTCAAGAGTGAAGTATCTTCTAACTCTTGAAAAAGATAGAAGATACTTCACCATGATATTAAGGTCCCTTCTCTCTATCTCCCCTAATAAGTCAGATTTACCTTTCCCAGTACTTTTGTTCTTGGTAAGTTCATTAACTTGTTTAAAAAATTCCTAATGGTGGGAAGCCTTCTTTTATTGGATGG
>JXSR01S029541.1:17356-33442 GCA_000969725.1 Ophiothrix spiculata
TGTTAGCTTTAGGCCAAATCCAGTGCAGCGCTTTTTAGTTTATCGATGGTGAATGTCTTATGTAGACATTCGCCAACAACAACAAAAACATTCCTATGTAGGAATTAAATTATCTTCAAGTTATGTACTTTATACGCCAAAGGTGTCCGATGCATGATGTCATCAATTGAGTTTTTTTTATAGGCTTGCAGAAATGTTTTTGCAAAGTATACTTTGTTTTTTTGTAAGACAAGATTGTTCGACAGTTTTCTTTTCATTAATTCCTCTCAATGCAGTAAAGGCTGCATGCCCTTTTTAATTAGGCCTATCATCATGAACATTTTTAATTTTTAACCAAAAAACTGATCCCATGCCGAATGCATAGAGTCAGGTTTTGACATTAAAATAAGAAATATAATACGTAGCTATGTTGTTGAAACTATTGACGGCATATTATTATTGTTAAAAAGTTCTATTCCATGTAATTGTTGAGTTAAAAATCTTAAATTATAACGGCCATTGAAAAACAAAAGCCACTTTGCTGCCGGGACGGGAAAAGAATATGAAGGGAGACGCCGGCAATGAAATGAGTTAAACCCACCTTAAAATCATATATTTATGTTCTTGAAATTTGATATAATATATAAAATATAACCCTCTAAATCAGTACTGCTCTAAATCTATGAATTAATTCTAGGAGTACATATAATCATAAAATTAACCCTTTGACATTTTGCCGCATCTTAATTTGGTTTACGGCCCCACGTTTCAGTGCCGCGCGCCGAGGCTCGATATTTTACCGCTAAACGTTGCGTCATATGCATGATAAGAGTGTCACAGCAACTAAAATTGTCACGGCAAATGTGTTACATTTTAGTGAGATAAATTATCTTCCGTTGCACACCCCTTCATATTTATATAATAAAACAAATTAATAAGCTCATGAATATTTAAACATGAATATTCATGACCCATGGGATATAGCGATATAGTTAGATTTTCCAACCGCCGCAGTGTCGTCGCAATATATCTATTTACTATTTTCTACACACCGGAACTTTGAGTAACGAAATGGTCACCTTAGTAAGAAAAAATAAATGATTTGAATTCTGAAAACTTGATTTATGACGAATTCTAGTGGTGAATATTTTATCCTTTAGTATACAGTAAAGCAGATAAAATAGAAAAAAAAATCGCTCGCATACAGACACCTCAAGAATTTTTACAGGCCTGTAGGCTATATAATAATATTTTTGACTACACAAGTCTACCAAGTGCTCTTGCTCAGTCCATGATTTTGGCACAAGCACCTCCTCAAATTTGTTGAACTGGTGCAAGTTCAACTCTTAGAAGAGTGAAGCAAAAGTTACTCACTCTTAAAAGACTGTCATAAGCGCCCCATTTGTAAATGGAAATTCAAGTCTTAGAAAGAGTGAAGTAGTATAGAGTAAAAATAATAAATAGTGATAAGTGACAGCACTTTTTGCGAGTGAAACAAAAATCTCTCTCGAGAAAAGTGACCTGTTCACTCCTTTGTTTTAAGAGAACATATTATGAATATTTTTCAAGACGTAGGTAAATTCACTATTTTCGATATGGTTTTAGATTATAAGGATCATGATTAATGTATAAAAATGGTAATAGAATTTGAGATCAACGACTATGGTTGGGCCTTCTTCTGGAAGGTGAGACACCGATTGCACTTGCTTCTATACCCTTTGCATTTAGGCTGGTGTTCAGTCCAGTTATTGGTCAGACATACACGACTGCAGTAGAATGCATCCTCGCACTTGGTGCATCTCATCAAAGGCTTTCCATCGGGCTGTTTGGTGTCGGCGCATGCCAAGCAAAAACGAATGACGTCAAGAGTTTGCTTATTGCGTTTAGTCTGTGAAAGATAACAGTAAGGTTGGGGAATCAAGTAACACTGGTAAATTGGGAAATTTATAGATTAAAGCATCATTTTACAGGTTTATTTCATTTGTCAATGGCCAACCATTTCTTTATGTCAGCAAGTTAACCTTATTTTGCAAAGGCTTTTGTTTCGATAATAAAAAAATATATTGGATAACGCCCTTCTCTTAGAGAATTAAGGTTAAGAATCAGTACTGGCGTAAAGATTTTGGTCTCAACATATATCTATATCTGATTTCTTTTTTTAGTGCAGGGTAAAATTTGTGTGAAATAGTAAGAAAGTGGAAATTTTGATAATAATTGTTCAATTTTTTATTTATTCTTCAATGATTTTGTAACTTTTGAGCCTTGAGAGCCGGGTATTTTGACTTAAAATCAACCTGAGAGCTAGGTAAAAATTAAGAGAACCGGGTGGTCCCGCCCGCCTCCGCCGGTGTAGTGACAACCCTGGACAGAATGTAGGGCCTGCAGTACAGTGGAAATGTAAGGTAAAGATACAAATATGGGAAATTAATGTTCGGAAGAAGAACATCTGGGACAACTGAACTGACTTGAACTCTGACACAGCAATGAAGGAAGTCCCAAGTTCTATGTTATTCTGTATTACCATAGGTTAAGAAGTTCTAACTTACATTTGTCTGTGTTGGAAGCAGACGTCTCGCTATCAATTTCCGTTGACCAAACTGGTTGAAGATCATTGGAGGGGCAGGCTTCTGATCAGTTGGTACATCAGAGGAAGATGATTGTTTGCCGTCAGTTGTGTCGGATATTTTTTTACCGTCACCATCTTGCTGGACAACACTACATGCTTGCTTATGTACAGCAGTGCCAGATGCTGGTTTACTGTTGGTGTCTTTCTTGATAACACGACTGGCCTTCTTTGTTGGAGCAGCAAGATTAGATATTTGCTTATATGCAGCAGTATCAGATGCGTGTTTATCGTTTGCTGCTTTCTTGTTAACACCGTTGGCCTTCTGAGTTGAAGTAGCAGGGCCAGATACTTGTTTGTGACTTGAAGCTGTGCCAGAAATTTGTTTACCAGATGCACTTTGCTTAATAACACTGCTGGCCTTCGTTGTTGAAGCAGCAGGGCCAGATGCTAGTTTGCATGAAGCTCTATCAGAAGCTTGCTTAGCAGAAGAATCTTGCTTGATAGCACCGCTGGCCTTCGTTGTTGAAGTAGCAGGGCCAGATGCTAGTTTGCATGAAGCTTGGCCAGATGCATGTTTACAATCACCGATCTCTGTCGTGGAAGTGTTAGGTATGATCTCCAAAACTGGCTTCTTCATGTTCGTCTTTGATTTACCTAAATTCTGCAATTGTCTATTTGAACCTTTTCCTTCATCCTTTTTTGATTCATAATCATCAACCAAATGTCTAGTCTCGGGTCTTTTCCGGTTCTTATTCTTTCTTAGTGGTGGTCCTGCAACACCTGGTGTAAATTTTATATTCCTCGGTATCATAGGTGAGCTTGCTGTGGCAGAATGATCTGAGCTTCTTCTGTCAGTCGGGCAGACGACATCTTTGCCATTTGTAGTTTCCATCACTTTCCTTTTGGGTATACCTTGATTTGTGTCCCCTGAGCTGTTAAGACTGGTTGGGGCGTCTCCTGTAGCCTGTATTAAGGATGCGTTCTGCATGTTCTGTGACAATTTATGTGACACAGTTTCCCCATCTTTAGTGGCTTTCGTTTTATCTTCTGGTTGAAGTTTCTTAGTTAGCAAACTTCCTGTGCCAGTATTTTGGTGGACGTTATTTGCGTTGGCTTTGGTTTCCATTGTCTTACGATCTGATTTGCCTCCATTCAGGCGTGGCCTTTCACTAGAATGATTGAACTGGACTGGCTCTAATTTTGGAATGGTGTCGCTTTTATTGCCATTAGAGATTTCAAATGGCTTTGGTTGTGATGGCTTGGTGTTGATAACTTTTGCTTTGTGTTCATGTGTTCGTTTATCCTCAATTTTCTTTTTCAACGACGAATCAATCCCATTATTTGAAGTGGGAGTGGTGGGGAGTTGTTTTGAACAAGCTTGAGGATTTGACGATGGTTGAGTTTCGACTCGCTTCGATTCTGTCATGAGCGTTGTTACACAGACGCCTATCTTGACAGCTTCCAAATTCAGATTCTTCTGCAAAGGATCGCCGTATATTAACTTCTTCAGTCTTGCCTCGTTTTCTTTCTCGGTTTTATTCCGCGCCTTGGTAAGTCTCTTTTTCTGTTTCTTCGTCAGTTTCGATGTTTCAGCAGTGCTTTCTATTTTGATCCTCTTCGTGGTTTCAGACTTCGCCTTGTTTGTGCAAGATGTAAGTCTTGGAAATTCCGTCGACCTGATAGTGATCTCCTGGCGATAAAAATGATGGAGTGATCCCTGAAATGCATTCCATCCTAAAAGTTTTGCCACATAGCGCGTCTTGTGCAGCTCAATCCGTAGATTCTCTATCATTTCATCTTCACTTGGGTATCCGATACCGAACTCTTCACGGTGCTCTCTGATCAAGAAGCACACGGGGACTTCGCCTGGTTGCAACGGCTTGCTTATCTTCATCACGCACGACGGAATGTCTGCCACTGTTCTGTTTCGGAAAAATAAACCGGTTAAAAATCGCACGGTCTGTTCAGGCAGTTGCTTGATTTTGGTGATGTTGCAACTTGCTTTCAACGACGTCTTCAGTTGATTTTCACTTTTAGCTTTGGAGAATAGTTGAGCTTTTAGAGTAGCCTGACTTGTTGCCTTTTTCTCGTGCTCGGTAACTTGTATATGAACAGGCAGAATTCCGGTCTGTGTGGACGACATCCATCGCATAGCCTTCGGTACAACTGTCGTTGCTGCATTGGCGGACTTCTTGCCTTTTGTCTCTTTTATGGTCGTCATATTCGTCCCTTTTTTGGTCGCCAAAACTGTCTCTTTTTTAATCGGCGTGTTTGTTTTGATATCAGTTTTGTGCTGCTGATGGTTTATGCTTGACTTCTCGTCCGTTGTCTCTTTTGTGGTCACCATATTTGATTTGGTATCCGTTTTTTGCTGCTGTTTGTTTAGAGCCACCATTTTACTGTGCTTCATTTGTTGCTGTCGTAAAGCTTGTTGCCTCAGTTTTTCCATGCGCTCTTCCTGTCCCAATTCACGCTGCTTGTTAAACGATTCCTGTCTCTTCTGTCGTGCACTTTCTTGCACACCTTTAAATTTACACTTTTGAAGCTTCTCCGCTACTTGTTCGTGCTGCTCATACGTCTTTTCCGTCTCCTGAGTACCGATACCGATCTTCTGATTTCTGTTTATTTTTAGCCATGCCTTTTGACATGTTTGGATAGTGCTTGGCGATTTTGCAGAGCTTGGAGAGCCCTCCGGTAAATCAAGATCCAAATCCAGCAGATTCAAGGTGTTTCTGTGAGAAGTTTTTCTTGAAGGCGGGGAATTCACTGGTGTAATCTGATTCGATAAAGTTGACGACTGAGTGGTGGAATCTAGAGATATTTGATTATGATTGGAGACGTTGCATGATTGAAGAGCTGCTGCCATGTTAATTTTGGCCCTTAGCGCAATTGCGGACTCTGCGCGTTCAATGTCGGCTGCCGTCCACTCAGAAACTTTTTGAACAGACTTAGGTGAGATTGGCGATATTCTACGACTGAGCATGAGTGAGCCATGATTTGGTTCTGACAGTGATGGTTTCTCTGATGATGGTTTCAAACCTTTATTGTTGCCATCTTTACCCTGTCTTCTGTCGTGACTGTTGTGTGAAACAAGTGATTTTGGCGAAGAATTTGGTCCTGCCAATTCTGCTATCGATGATCCCGATCCTGTCACATTACCAACAGAAACATGATGACATCTACTAACTTTGCAAATTTGTCCAGATGCTTTCTGATCGGGTATCCTGTTCTTCGCAGGTGAAGTCCCTGTTGCTTTAAAATGAATATTCCCGTCAGGATTGTGATTCTTCGTCGTTCTGGATGTTGCTTTGCATCCGTTGTGCTGTTTCTGATGAACCTCGCATGCTGCCTGTTTGGGTTTTTGAGTTTCAGGTCCAGATGCAAATCTGATTTGATTACTCTTTGTGTTGCCCCGAAAAGCACCGTCGACTGAAGAACCAAGACTGACATCTTCTCTTATTTCGGGAAGAGAAGCTTCGCTCAGTGACACAATGTGGCGAGGATTTCCAGACGTTAACAATTCTGTTTCCCGTTGTACAGCTTTCTTGGTTTTCTTGTTTTTGACATTTTCGGTGTTCTTCTTGTTTGCGTCTTGTTTACTGCCGAACAGTTTCTGAAATGACGTAACAATATTTTGTATTTTTATGTGAATATTCTGACACGAATTACTATCATTAAGGCTATGGTCCTTTTTCAATAACGAGATGGAGGAATGACACGATTCTCTGTGAGGTTTTTTTCCCCAGTACTTACCCGGGGGTACTCAAATTTGGTTTGGATGGGGACGTGCCTCTGGGAAAATTGAAAAGCCACCCATCCAAATACCAGTTTTCAAGAAAAAGGGACCCGCACCGTACCCATATACCAAATCTCTCAAATTTCGAGTCAAATATAATCAAAAACCACCTTTTTTCCTGCCTAAATTTGCACTATTTTGGCAAAATTATCTTTAAGTTATGAGAAGAAATGTCAAAATGGCGTAAATTTTAGAAAATTTTGAATGAAATGTGAACCCAACAAAATACCACATTTTTCGAAGAAAAAGGATCGATTGAAACACCAGAAAGCGTGATTTTGCTAGCCAAATTTGCACTATAATAAAGCACACATGGCAAACTATCACAATTTTTGACATTCATGAGGGTAAAATCTTAACTACTAATTTCGTTTACAAAAGTCGTTGCTTTGTTAAACGTGTTTTTTTTTACTGTTATGACCACTTTGAAAGTGGTTTTGTGCTGATAACGAATCTAAAAAAACAAAATATAGGTCACCGTGCTCGTTTTTGAGATATTAAGCATTTCAAAAAATATATATTTTCCCCCAAAATCATTTTTTCATAATGTTAAAGCATTTTTTGCGTACTTTAAAATACTGAAATAAAAAGATAGGGTCACCGTGTTAGTTTTCAAGAAAAAGGACAAAAACGGACATTTTTTGAATAAAATTTGATTACTTTGATGGCCATGCATGCAGCACATCTGCGTCCGCATAATATCCTGCGTATATTTACGCAGCGATGCACCGCGTAATTAACCAAACGGACGCAAAAAGGGTGCGAACAATTTTTTGAATTTTTACTATTTATGAAGAAATCATTATATATCTCTGAGAAAATCCCTAAAATACGACTGAGTTTACAGGGAAATCCATAATGATCAAACGCCTGATCATGCTGATGAAAAACCTCGTCTGAAGTACAGTAATACATCAATCATATAAAAGATGCTTTTCCAACAATGTTGATCATCAACAGTTAAAAGAAATGCAACGCTGTTTTACTTAAAATTTGATTAGACAAACTCCTTTAATGATAAGACAACACTGTAAAAACTGTGTTTAGCGAGGAAACACATTTTTGCCTTCACTTTGTAAACGTGTTTTGATATTATACATCATAGTGTCATTTTGCCTTCACTTTCTAAACACACTTTTTACAGTGAACCAAAAAGTTATTTTTGCTGTAAAATATTTTTATGAAATTAGCGAAAATCTAGATAATATTAGACCTATTTTTGACATGATTATTAAAGAAATAAAAAAATATATATGAAAATCAAACATTTTCAACAAAATTCGATATTTTCGCCTGGGCTAGGGGTGCCACTTACATAAAGTCATAAGGGATTTTCTCAGAGATATAATGATATAGGTCACCGTGCTCGTTTTTGAGAGATACAGGCATTTCAAAAAGTACATATTTTCCCAAAAAATCACCCGACTGAAGGCAAACACATGTTAAGACAAGGAAGTGTTTAGAGTCTTGACACTAGTGTTTAGAAATCAAACATCAATGTTTAGCGAAATGAAACTATGATGTATAATATCAAAACGGGTGATTTTTTGGGAAAATATGTACTTTTTGAAATGCCTGTATCTCTCAAAAACGAGCACGGTGACCTATATTTTTTTATTTTAGATTTGTTATCAGCACAAAAAATCTACAATGTATATATAGGCTTATAATAATACTGCCTTATTGTTGTAACTAGCAAATGCACATATTGCGTTTTTACTTTGTTGGCAGAATTCCCCTCGTTTCTTACCCATTCCTTTGTTTGTGTATCTTCTGTTGGTTTCTCGCGTTCTTCTGGTGAACTCTCGACTCCACCCATACCAATATATGCTTCAGAATGTGCTCCAAATAGTAGAAGAGTTATCAATTTCGACTGATTTTACGATGTGATTGTTTTTTATCGGCATTTGCAGTCCATGCCGAAGTAAAATAATTTGAGACAGTTCTTTGCATGGTATACAAGAAGATGTTCACGCCGCAAAGACCGGGCGTAAAGACGTCTGCGCGATACGCGTAGATTACCACGCATTTTTTGAGCGCGTATAGGCCCGGATGCGTAGGCACCAAATATTTAATTAAGGTGCTTTCTCAAAGCTGCATAATCTCCATTGATTTGGTATTTGGTAGATTGATTTGTGTTGATAAGGTTCATGATAACGAATCTTTAAAAAAAATGGTCAGCGATTCGTTTTTGAGATACAGACACTTCAAAAAGTACATAACCCCCCCCCCCCCCAACAAACAAACAAAAAAAAAACCACTCAATTTACCACACAGCGTATTGGGAAATCTAAAAAAAGTCGATCATTATGTCTTTGTAAAATAGTAGACCTTAGTGCTCCATTGATTTTTTTTAATTTTTAATAAAAAAAATAGGTCACCGTATTAGTTTTCACGAAAAATGACAAAAACGGCATTTTCAGTAAAATTTGATTTATAATACGCGCATGACTTACTAAACGCGTCATCTTCTCCAAATTTACTGCAAAAGATTTGAATCAAGCGTACGTTTAATTTATCAAGCGTAAAATAGGTTGGTACAACTGTAAATTTCAACGTTTGAAATCAAATCATGAAATGCAAGCCCGTAGCCAGGGGGTGCGCCGGGGGCGTTGCATCCCCCCAAATTTGACAATGTACAAAAAGGTCCACAAAAATCCCCGAAAGTTCCTCAAAAAGAACCCCCAAAGCACCAAAATACCTGCTGAAAGGTCGATTTTTGATAAAATACCACACAAAACGCTTGTAAAACTACTGAAAACTTTTTTTTTTAATGTCATTTTTTGAAAACCACTGAAATTAGTTTAGGGTCCACCAAAACGAAATTTTTTCCTCCAAAAGGTCCACTTTTGGAAAACCCGCACCCCTTCGAAAAAGTCCTGGCTACTGGCCTGATGAAATGTACGCTTGATTCGAATCTCTACGAAACGGGACACAGGTCAGGGCCCCGTTTCATAAAGATTTGAATCAAGCGTACGTTTGATTTATCAAGCGTATAGTAGGCTTATACAATGTAAATTTACGTTTGAAATCAAACGTACGCTTGATTCAAATCTTTATGAAACGGGCCCCTGGTTACGGAAACACCGGGCTACGAAACTATAATTCCTGGAGGAAGCCTTCAAATTGACGAATACGTATGCCTAAGTTGAATGACTGTCTTCGAAATTGATAAATCCTTACTTGTGATTTCAAGGTTTAAAAAACCTCTCTAAAGTCAAACAAAAACATAAATAAATAAAGAAACGAATAAAATATGAAGCGACTTATGATAATGATCATGATTTAATTAAAGTTCAAGTATACGTGGGAAGATCTCATGACATTTGTGTGGTTGATAATAACTTATAAGAAATTTAGCTGCAGCACTATTTCACAAAAATAACCAATTGATTCGCATGCCCACTATTTTGTAAAAGTCGTGGGCTATGACAAAATGACAATACAGCTATAGGATCAAACGAATAGCATTAAATATACTCTACTCGGGATTCTACTCAATAGAGTTTTACGGATATACATGGGTATAAATATCGCAAATCGGCTGATTTAACGTTTTTCTGTATTTAAAGACGTCGTTGATGCTTAACTGTTTCAGTAATTCACTATACTTTTGTGCAGCAAAAAGAAACTGTCAGCACTATCTTCATATCTTTAATGATGCCAAGGTTTTCTCTGTCTTCTAGTGTGATTTTCAGTTGTCTACTTCTTTGCTTAGTTTTCCCAACTCCATCCGAATCGTATACGGAAGAAGAAGTCATTCGCATATGTTCAGGAAGACATCTTCTGCCTTCGCATATCCGTCGCATGTGCAACGCGTATTTGGCAAAATTGAAAGCTCGAGCAAAAAACGATAAGACGACGACTCCACCTGTAATATCAACCTCAAAAGGAAAAGGTCTTGAAGTTGAACATGCTGATCATGAGGACGTTGACTCCGGGAATGAGAACAGAATGGTGACAGAGTCGCCAAGACAAGCTCGACCTATTCCTGGACGACAGACATCGAATAAAGACAGGACAGACGGGAGACATATATCAAATCGAGACAGGACGGATGGACGTGATGCAGCGGCTGCCTGTATGTGCAACTGTGGACGTGAGTAACAACCTTAACGGTGCGTTTACACTGTGACGACTTTTTCCGACGGATGGTAACGTCCCGGGGGGTAAAGTTGTAACTGAAAGCGACTGATTGTAACGATATAGTGTGCGTGGCTAGCAGCGTGTGTGAGCGTTAACGATGACGGGCGTAAAATTCAAAAGTGCAATATGCAGGTCTACTTTTGTCGTTACCCCCAATTCGTCACAATGTAAACGCACCTTAATTATAACATTATATTTGAGTGGTCCCCCGGGTGAAATTAATGTTGTCAGTGGAAGTAAAGATAAAAATCAATTTAATGATGAAGTGTAGAGTTTACTATATAGATCTGTGGAAAAGAGTTGGTGAATGTTAGGTGAATGTGCGTTATCCGGGGGGGGGGGGGGCACTCAAGTATAATAATGCTGCAGGCATATAGCGTGACCAAGAAAAAGGTGAATTAGGGTTGTTTTTGAGGACAGAAGGGTGAATTAGGTGACACCGTTAAGGGTATCAAAAGCAGTCATTTTCAAGATATCAGATACTTTTTAAAACCCTATAGTATTAAAACGGTACCGGTAAAATCCCCATTTAGGGTGTGAATAGTGGAAAAATTGTATATTTTGGCTTCAGAACCCTCCACTCTTTAGGTTTAAAAAAAACTGTGATCACGCCATGCCTTCAGCATTATACTTGAGTGCCCCTCCATCGGGGTGCGTTATCAGTGGTAGATAGTGGAGGAAGTACTGTGATGGCCTATCAGTCATGTCAGTGGAAGATAGTGAATTCTTCTTTTAACTAATTAAAATTGTGTGCTATCAGTGGTAGATTTAGTATATCAAGTATAGTGTGCTATCAGTGGTAGATATATAGTGGATGAAGTAGTGCGCTATCAGTGGTAGATTTAGAATATGAAGTAGTGTGCTATCAGTGGTAGATAATATTTGATGAAGTAGTGTGCTATCAGTGGTAGATAATAGTGGATGAAGTAGTGTGCTCTCAGTGGTAGATTTAGTATATGAAGTAGTATGCTATCAGTGGTAGATAGTGGATGAAGTAGTATGCTATCAGTGGTAGATAGATAGTGGATGAAGTAGTGTGCTATCAGTGGTAGATAGTGGATGAAGTAGAGTGCTATCTGCAGATAAATTATTATTTTTTTATTTAATGTGAAAAATCTGAAAACTTTTCCAAAAACCATGCATATAGATGTCTTAAATATGTTAAACGAGATATTTGGTAAAACTTGTTTGTTTTATTTTGTTGCAGAAAGAAGACCGTTGTCTGATCCACCTAGGTATGGAAAAAGGGGCGAATCCGAGACACATAACCGAAAATGGCCAAAGTCGTTGTACACTGACGAACAGAATAACTACAGTCCAAATGAGAGACATGGAACAGATATGTGACCCGCCATATCGAAAGGTACCCTAAGGTCGGCATAGTAAATTACGAGATACGGGCCGCATTGAAGCTATAAGCATAGTCAAAAATCACGTCCAAGGTCGAATTTCCGATTTCATCAGAAACATTACTTTTGTAGTGTATTCTATCATATTAATCAGGTTCCAACATCCAAAACATAACAAAATGTGTTAAAAACCAAGAAAAAGAATCCTCTCTCCATTAAAGTTTTATTAAGTACAAAAACTTTATCTCAGAACTATAGTTTTCCGAATCAGCCCGATGCCTTTTGTTATTTTGTTTTCAAATATTTCGTAAATACATATAAGAATGCAATTTTGTTTTATTTTGCAACCGGACATCCAATAATAAGTAAGCTTAAAATCTCAGCTTTCAGATGAGTCCAAAAAATCAATGTTGATTTTGAGACCCTTTAAGGTACCTGTCGATATGACGGGTCACATATGACACACGGACCCTCGGAGACATTAACCTAGTTCAAATGTTTCGTAAATACCTAAGAATGTATTTTGTAAGCTTTTGTAAAATATTGTGTAAACCCATTACTGATTCCATTCACTGGAGTCATCCCCATTGAGAGTTTGCATTCCGTAATAAGTCTTTTGTGTTTACACGAGCGAAAGCAAAAGCAAAAAGCCTAGCTACTTTGCTTTAGTAGAAGACAAACGACTATCACCTACAGGTTCTTTTGTGCGGTTAGATCAATTTGAAACTTCTTTTGTCAATTACAATTGTGTAAACTATTGTAAATAAAACCTTTTGTCTTTGAATGAGATAAGTTGTACGAATCGTTTGGACAGACCCTCACAGACGTATTGTAAATGAAACAGTTTGGGTGAAACAAAAGTTTCGCTATCAAACATTTGGTAGTGACGTCAAAATGACGAGTGTCAAATAAAATAACTTCAACACCGTGAGACCATGGAATTAATTCCATGGTGAGACCAAAATTTGCACATGTATTGAATTGTCATATACATTGCACCAAATGTTTGTTACCGGTTCATACTTTAAATTCGATGGCAAATATTTGGTGACGTCACGACCAAACTGTTTGGTAGCGAAAATTTTGTTTGGAGGCCGACTATGTTTTGAACCTTTGCCTTTTTTCATTGGGAATTGCAGTTCGACACACAGACAGACAGCCTATGAATTGAAAATACTGCCTTGTCAAAATGTGATCGTTCATCTCCAACCAGCCGCAATAGATGGTTTGCACGTGACGTCACATGGTACTCACAACACCTTTTCATGGGCCGGCAAACAAAAAGTCCCGTCATATTATAATCTTTTAGCAGTATATCACGATCGTGACCAGATCACGACTAATGATCACAAGGATATACATTACATTTATTTAGTTTAATTTTCAAGTCATGATTTGAAGTCAATCACAAGTTATAGCCGATTTTGATGTCTTGTTTACTTCACAAAGTACTCCGCGCCCACCAAGGGCACCAAGATGGCGGCGAAAACGGGCGTCGTGCAAACCCTGTCTACGGTTTTTTTGGTCCTCAATAGATATTTCATACCCCGGATCATATTCTTGAAATGAAACTTTGAAGGTTTTCTGAAGCATGAAGGTTGAATCTGCAAATTGCTGTTGCTAACATTAAAGGTAAAATTATCATTTTTAATTCCATAATACGATGTGAAATTTGAATAAGATCATTTTAACTACAAAAAATTGGAGTATTTTAACCAAAAGTTGTTAACCAAGAATATGGCTATCAGCTAAGCAGCTGCATTTTATCATGAAGGCCATCGTCCACATCCATCCCCAAGTGAGTTCCACTCCAACTGACGATAAGTTACAGAGTTACATTCGCTAATGTAACTCTATCATGATATTATGTTTATCTAAAATCTCTTGACGTTTGTTAATTTTGCTTCATATCCCGTAATCATCATGATCAAGTGTAAGTTCGTGCTATATATAGCCCACTATACTAACACGTTGATTTTAAGTGAGATTGAGGACTTTAAAAAACGCCAGATATATATGAAGCATGTTTTTGATTATTGATAAATAACTTCATTACTGAATACACTCAGAGATCAAGTAAATAATGAAACTATTTATCTTTCTATAAAGTGACTAATGAAACTTGAAGTTAAGCCTGTAATTTTGCCCATGTCAGGATATCACAATATCCGGCGTACATGAGTAATGTTTGTCTTGCCCAGCAGGGCGGGACTATTAAGGGTTGTGTTCAGCGCCGACCATGTATTCATGGAGGAGCACGTGATAGGTAAAGCCTGATAATTGTCATTTAGAATAAATCAGAGGTACATTGCATGCAAGTTCGTGACTTTTAAAATAGTTTTTCTGATAATGCTGATAATTATTGAGATCGTACCCGATTTCTAAAATCCTCCTGTAATTCATTTAAAACATTTAATTTATAAATAGATCACACTGAGATCAGGCTATAACATGTAGAGTGAAAGACATCAGCAAGTAACAAAGGATCCAAAACATGGCCGCTCGCTTGATTTCTCTCACTAAAAAGCGTGATCACATTACTCCAATCCTTCGTGATCAGCTCCATTGGCTTCCGGTTCAACGGAGGATCCAGTTCAAAATTCTCCTCCTCACCTACAAGGCATTCCACGGTGTTGCTCCATCTTACTTGAAAGATCTCATCAGTGTCTACGTTCCATCACGCACACTGAGGGCAGGCAATACGCCCTGAGAGCAACCTGGTCTCTGTTATTCCCCGTACCAAAACCTACGGTGACAGGGCCTTTGCCCCAGCACTGCGGAATGCCCTTCCCATAGCTATCCGCAATTCTCCCAGTGTTGCTCAATTCAAAGCACATCTGAAAACACACTTGTTTATAATTGCTTTCTCTGTATAATTTTGTGTTTAATCCATGCTCTTGTTGATTGTATTTAAATCTTCTCTATATAGTGCATTGAGATATTTTTATGTTATTATGCGCTCATAAGATAGGGAGCGTGGCCGAGCGGTTAGAGCACGGGTCTCGTAACACAGAGTTTGTGGGTTCGAGCCCCGGGCCAGGCGGTTTTCGTCTCCTTGTTTCCTTGGGCAAGAAGCTTTACTCTACTTGTTCCGTGGTCGGACAATCACGTAAAGCCGTGGGTCCCCTGCATGAATAGACTCCTTCATGGGGTATGCATGTTGTGCAAGTACTTGTATCATTGATTGATTGATTGATTGATAAGTGTGTTTATATTATTATTATTATTAGTGAACTGTAAGTAAGTTAACCGCTCATTCAAAAATGTTGACTTTTTACTATAGTTCAAAAAATTAAAATTTTGCCCATGTAGTCCTATAAAAATATAAAGATTTCAAAACCGTTTAGGTTGAGAGATCAACCCCCCAAAATCAAAATATATCCTGATTATTATTTTTATAATTATTGAATGTGAAAGGTAATACGTAAATTATTTTGCGAGACTCGCTTCATTGTTCATCCATCCATCACGCAATAGCTGGTCATGGGCGGTACACACAAAATGTAGTTGTAAAATTCCTACGGAAGCTTAAAAGTGCCACCGACATTTTAAATGATAATCCTGTGTTCTTTTCCTTTTAATTGTTTTCTTTTAATGATTTTCATCAGTTTTTAAAAATATTTTATTGAAAAATCGCTGATACATGTACATGTTTTTCAATTTTGTACTATGAGCCTGGGGCCAATCAAATTCCGGAACGTAACAGGAATGTGCGGCAACAGCCTCAGAAAAGGGTCTTAGACTTTCGATGATTATTCAAGGGGATTAGCAGTGTTCTCGCTAAGGTTTTTGATCTTGCGACAATAAGAGCAATTATGATAAAGTTGAAGAGGTGCGTACGTCAAAATCTTCTAATGAAATATGAAAAGAGGTGGTCATTTATAGTGAGAACATTTATTTTCTGAAAAGAGCAGAGCCTGGAAAAGAGGGTTATTCGGTGAGCGTTTGCAAAAAAAATGTATTTAAAAGGGTCATTCAGCATATGCCTCGGAAAATGGGGGTTATTCGGTGAGAGCGTTTGTGCCTTGAATTTATGAAACCAGTGAGCATGTTGAAAAAGAGAGGTGGGGGATTCAGTGAGAACTTGCAAAAAGTCATTCGGTAAGAGGAGGTGACAAATTGGAAGCCATAGACCGGAACCGTAGGCCCCTAGTCAACATCATGCATGCATGCGAGACACACATTGGTGCAGAGCACCAAACTATATCTTGTAGCGTGGATAGAATCGCAGAAAAAATTAAAGTCCTATA
>JXSR01S029543.1:12358-22923 GCA_000969725.1 Ophiothrix spiculata
TTGTTTCCAAAAGGGCCTAAATCCACTTTTGGTCAAAATTGAGTTATTGGTGCCATAGTGTAGTACTTTAGTAGTAGTTTAATGGAACCTAGCCATTTTCCCAAAAAGTTGCTTTCATAGAGATTACCAGTACACAAAAATCTGAGTTTGTTTCCAAAAGGGCCTAAATCCACTACAGTTTGTTTCGAAAAAAGGGCCTAAATCCATTTAGGGTGTAAACAAACCTCTCAATAAAAAATAAGCAATAAAGTTTTGATTTTCATAAATGATGTCACTGTAGTGAGAGGACCTATCCCCAACTTGTGAAGCAGTAAAAACTCAAAAATATATTAAACATGACATGAAATTATCGTTTGCTGATTTTCAGATGGATTTAGGCCCTTTTGGAAATAAACTCTAATTGAAGACATTATCCCCCAAAAAGAACATAAATCAACTTTGGGTAAAAATTTAGTTTTTGGTACCATAATGTAGTACTATAGTAGTTATTTCATGAAACCAAACTATTTTTCCCAGAACTTGCTTTAATTTAGTTTGCCAGTGCACAAAAATCTCAGTTTGTTTCCAAAAGGGTCTAAATCCATGAGTTTATTTCCAAAAGGGCCTAAATCCACTTCATAGTGAAAATAAAACTCTCTAAAAAAGTATATTATAAAGCTCTGATTTCCATGAGTGGTGTCAGTTTTGTCAGAGTGCTAACGCCTAACATTTAATGCAGTAAAAAATTGAAAATTATTTTACCATAACAAGGAATAAGTTTTTGCTGATTTTCTCAGAACTATGAACAGTGGATTTAGGCCCTTTTGGAAACAAACTCTTCATATGTTTTTCATAAAATATGCATTCTGAATTGTTCTGTGCAGAAAGAAAATATTGATCTTGGGCTTTTCTGAATTTTCCTTAAAAATGCTGACTGTAATTGATATGCTGCTAAATTTCTATTGCAAACGGTAAATCTAAAAAAAAAAAAATGTGACAACAGTTGACAATTATATATGCACCTTTAAATATACTATTTTCCCCGTAATAGCCGTTGTATCCTTGAACTCAGATGTGTAGTAGTCACACGTGGCAACAATTGTGAAATTAAATGTTCAATGAAATGATTCCGGAATTGCATCTCATCATCTGTGTGTAGATTGACTCTCACCAGGATTTTGTGTCTTAAAGACTTTGTTTTAATTAAAGATTATGCACAAAGATAGTAAAAACCAGAATGTTATTATTATTATTATTATTTTAATATTGTACAAATATCAAAATCATAGAATACATGTATAAAATTTAGATCCACTTTAATGTTCCAATGCCATGATTACTCGGCTACTCTTTACATTTATTTGTAAGACATTATTAAAAGCTGAAGACAAGTTTTATTGTTTCAAGTAATAGCAATGTTGGGTGATATTTTAGTGATGAAATATGATTGCATTGCTGTAAGAAGAAAACTAAGTACAATAGCATCTAATCAAAGAGTGTGTAGATGATAAGCTCTTCAAATAGATTACTTTACATTGTAGATAATTTAAGATAAATTTCATTTAAATATTCACTGATTTCCCAGGTGGGTGAATTATTTCAATTCATGTTAAAACTTTGATAAATCAAATTAAATTACGGATAAAATTATGAAAATCATATCCTTCACTTGATTAAAAACTACATTTGACAATGAAAATTTTAAATCATCAGATATTATTGAACATTAAAGAAGAAAACCGTTCAATTATGTGAAGGAATTTGTGATTAATATGATGGAATATGAAGTAAAGCTTATGAAATGTGGAAACAACACCAGCTAGGAAAATGCCTCAAGGAATTGTGGTATTAAACAGTAGTTGTGTTATGATAGTATTTAACATAATGCTTGGTTGACGATGTTCATTTTTGCTGAATGCGGATGAACCCTTAAAAGGTGTCGGTGTAAAGGTATTGCTAGGTTTGCATGTTTTATATGTTCGTCTGTCGCAAGCAATCTTGGTGAAATTTATTGATGTATGCGTCAAAATTAAAATGGCCATCAGGGATTTTGCACCTGGTTTTGGATGGAGATAGTGAGATTTTGCCTTTGATGTATTTTTCTTTCGTTTTTTGTATGATGGTTGTGAATGAAGTATATGTGATTTTTGCCGATGGCCTTCAGTGAAATATAATATGTGTGGTGGAATTCCAAGTGTAAGGGTTGTACATACAAGTATCATGTCAATAGGTGCAAATATAGTTGTTTGGTTTTATTCACAAGAAAATAATTGAGGAAATATCCAGTGTGATTTTATCCTATGTTACAAGAAGGCAGATGAGTTGAATATTCATGTGTTAACAGAGTTGTAACACTGTGACAAAAATCTTTTCCTTATCTAGACTTATGTACTTATTCATTTTCCCATTCGATAATAAAGAACATTTAGAATCTATAGGGCATCTATTTCAATACTTTATGATGTACATACTATTCAAGTATTTGGAAATTAATCAAATTATGATAGACTTGTTTCTTATCTTGAAAGAGAGGATTTATGAAGTAAGTATATTGCAAAATCATCAAAAATGATTGATGGCCTTTTTCATTTGGCATTCAGATATTACAGACATCATTTGTGAAACTTACTGCCTGCTAATCATGGTTCATAATGAATTAATTGATGATTGATTGAGCACCTTCATATCTCACTTGTGCTGTAGAGTAACTTTTGAACACCTGTTATCATTTTGACTGCATTTTACAGTAGGGGAAAAGGCTTACATTCCAGCAGTGAAACCATCTAACAGGTTGCAAAATAATAAAAGGCATCAACAAATTTACCTTTGTCAATCATCCTGTGCCTTGATGCTCTCTTTTGCATCAAGATTGGTGCCCTTTATATAACTACTTGTATTTTATGTGTTGCCATTTTACATTTAAATTCTGATGGAACATACAAACCCTCTAAAGAGGATAAAAGAATTATGAACTCTTCCTGAAACAAACAAGTATACTTTGTATTTTATCTGTACATAAAATTTACATTATTTTTCTTAAATATTTTATCTTAATTCTCTGTTTTGATATTTTTTTCTTTTTGCAGATCACTCATCTTAGTTAAGGATACCCAAGCAGGTATGTTTTTCTAAAGATGTAGGCCTATTTGAACCATGGAATTTGAAAAATGCGATATTTTCCTAAAACTATAAAGTTAAGATATTTTATCATGCATTAACATCAGTAAGGGCTGAACAATACTCTTTTATCAGCTAACAAATATTTGGTGCAACAAGATTTTGTTATTGGAACCAAAGGATTAAATATTATTTTTGTATGTTATAGGAGTAGGACCATATAAACGTAACAATGCAATGGTTTTCTCAAAATTAGAGCAATGTTGAATTTAGAGACAAATCCTCACCTGTACTTGGCTCACCCACCCCTTTTTGGTAATCCTGGGTCCAAACTTGGGTATTCATCCTTGTCTTAGTATGGACATATATTATAACCACCATCTGAAATTCCAGGCTGACACTGATTTATCTGCATGACTCACAGTGTTCAATTTTTCAAGTACCTGCAGGACATTTTGTTGCCGATATAAAGCCGGCTTCATCCCGGTCATCAGTTTTCTTGACAAGTCAAGGGATCGGTTTATTAGTTACGTATTAAACCTGATTGAATGGTTAGTTTATAATGCATAGTGTTGTGTCATCTTGTCACAATATCACAAACTCAAAGTGGAGGAATTTAGCAAATGACATGTATTTTGACATAGCTGGGAGCATTTTGGTTTGACCATTCGTGACACATTCGTGTCCCATCTTTTCATAATATCGGGGCTCAAAGTGAAGGAATTCGGAAATAACGTCTAATTTGATGAAGATAGGAGCATTTATGGTCTGACAACTATATACTTTAACCATTTCATGATTGAAATTTTATATAATATATTTTGTCCTAAACCATATTTCATCTGAAATACACCACCAGAAATGTGAAACCTTGCATAATTTTGATTTGGTGTTTTAAAGAATATAATTTCTCAATTTAAAACAAAATATGTTCACTTCATAACCAAAACTTCCTATTACACTATAGATATCATAACCTTAATATTGTATGTGTAGCCTTTTAGGCAAGAAACGACATCCTTTTATAATTGATTTTCTTTCAGGCAATTACTGTCTACTGTCTCTTCCCACACACATCCAGGCATCTTAGCTTGCCAAGAAGTATACTGTGAAAAAACGGTAAAACAGAGTGATGCTTTCCTTATATATGAAAATGAGGAAATATTAGCATCTTTGATACAGAGATTCCAACAACATCTATGCCTCTTGGCCAGATTTTGTTATCATACATGTTGATTCTTAGTTATCAAGATGAACATTTTTCATCGAAATTTTAAATCTCTTTGATAGGAGGATTAACCCAAGAATAATTTCCTTGCCTGATAGTGAAAATTTGTAACCATATGTTGGAATTATGTTATGAACATTCTTCTCAAAGAAATGCCTGATTTCAAATCCATATCTTTTTTTCAAATCACATCCTAAGACATTGTATTCCTTCCCATTCGTATATTGCCACTGTGACGGATGTACCCTGTTGAATTTTCATGCATTTTCATCCTTAAGCCAAAACCGACTTCCACTTAAATTGATTCTGTTCTGTCTATCTTGATCAGCCTCCCCTAACCAAGCACAAATCTTAACTCAGATTCACCTCTGTTTTACATCCTCAATTCTTCTTTTTTATCTGAAAGACGAGAAACAAAAACAATGACATATCGATACAATCAGGTAGCCATTTGGCCGCTGCTGGATATGTTTCCCTTAAATTCGATCAGCAGATTCTGACGACTCTTATTATAGCCTTCAGGAAGGCTTGTCTTGTCTTAGTGAGAAAGAATTGGATACTATTGGAAAGAAAATCTCTAGGTATATTCAAATACCTTCACATTATGTGCTTGAAATATTTCTTTAACTTGGTTTGAGAAAAATATATATTTTTGAATATATTTGTCGTTGCAAAGAATCTTGTTTCAGTTGGAAATAAAGTAATGTTTACAGGGAAACCATTCAAATATCTTATCCATAACATGATTGCATAAAAGAAAAAAAATACTCAGTCATTAATTAATTACATTGATATTAAAAATGCATCGTTATTTATTTTAAAAAAAATCATTTTTATAGCTTATTCCACCTTCTGGAATTGAAATACTGCAGTGTTTAAACATGAGCAATTCACAGAAATGTGTAAATAATTATACAGTAGTTTTCTCTCATTATAAATTGATAAATTCCATCATCGTTTCATCTGATGAATCACAGAGTGGTTTAAACGCAACAAGGTGTTTTATGCAAGACTGTGTAGGACAAGCCGTTTCAAATGTCAAATTTTAGCCTTGAAATATTTTTCAATATATCCCATTTGTGATGGCTTCCCCTGAGAGGGGGGACTTTGAAGATGATATCAATTTTGATTTTATCATGTTTTTGTGTGAATAATTGTGATATTCATCAGTTATTATTCATAGAATATGGTAAAATGTTCTGCACATATTGTTTGAATATTGTCCATAGCACAGTCTAAATCAGCAGCAGATGTAATGATGTTGTGTTTAAGGGGATAAGCCATGATTCTGTTTGAGATTAAGTAAAAGCAAAGATGTTTACGTTTCACCATCTCTCTGTTGCAGTAATTGAGCCAGGCTCTATTTTTATGATTTTGGTGCAAAAGGATCTGTTACATCTGACTTGATAGTATTGGGGGCACCCATTTGGCACCTTGGTCAAACGGCACATGAGAGGTAATAACTTGCTCAAGCTCACTAAATTTGCTGTTCTGCAAATTCAATCTCCTAATCACAGTAACAATGTTTGTTGATTAAGAATTGGAGGAAGATTGTATCAATTGGTTGGCAGTTCCTGTGCAAGAATATCTGTAAATCCAAGGACATGATCACAAATCCTCCAACACAGATTTTAAAGTTACAGAAAATGGTGGTTTTGAAACAAATTTTATTCAACATAGTGCTTTAAATAATTTTATAGTGCTTTCCATTTCAGTTTATAACTGTTGACATTTTTCACAGTAATAAAACAATTTCTTATAATCTAGTGAAATTTTAAGAAAAAGGGACTGTTTTAGTTCAGGCCTGGTTTAGTTGTAATAAAAATTGAATCTGTAATGAAAAGTCATGGTAGTCTCTTGAATTATATCACAACAGTTGAGTCAATTTTCAGCTGGGTCAGGAATGGATTGATAAAGCAGTTAAAAACCTATGATCCAACCTAATATGACTGTAATACCTACCCCAATGCAGGCACTTGACTGGGTGTTGAGAATAAAATCAGCTTATGGTAGGAATGGGTCCGTTTTCACATAAGATTGTTTGCTACTTGTAACGTCAGGTAGTCGGTCATTGACCTGTGTTAAACTCTACTCACGATGTAGTCGCACTTGCAACCTCACCTATATAAATCCACTAATTCTACATAGAACACAGTGATCTATAAAGTCACTGGCGGGCCTCTAGTCAGTAAACCAAATCAGTCGAGCCCGATTGTAGTGCTACTCACGATGGTGAAATTAATGAGTGTGTATGACAGCTTGTTATGAAACTTGGACCTTAGAAATCACCTTAAATCAAATGTTTTCAGATTCATTATGAGGTTTGGCAAATTTGTATACACTTTATAAATGATTATTTTGTCAGAATCATTGAATTGGTATGTAATTGTTGTTATGTATTATTATTGTTAAATCAGAAAGCATGTGATTGGTTAACTCTGGACTGATTACTGGGGATGACCAATGACTGACCGTCACTAGTGGATGCAGTATAATGCATATCTGATTCTCAGACCAGTGGATAGCATGGCACATGAGATGAATCTTGAAACCATTTTGTTAAGCAGATAAAATGTTTTTGTAATTGTTGAAAGCATGTAATGGGTTAATGATGGAGCGATTACTGAGAATGATCAATGACTGACCGTTACTACTGGACACAGTATAATGCATATTTGATACCATACCATTTCACCTGAAATGTGAATCAAAAAACTATTAGGAATTATTGAGCGGTATAAACTCCTTCATCCACACACATAACTTGAACTGTACTACGATCTAGCTATCTTCAGCTGATTGCAATCATCATTATTGATATCGTGTAATTGTGTAATGGTTTTGCTGTATGTACAGGGGACCTATACAGGTATCCCGGAATTGCAAATGTTAAAGGTTTGTTTGGAGATACTTTTGATTAAAGGCTGATCAGACTAACTATACTGATAATGATAAATCTATATTGCTCTATGTATAACCAAATGATAGCCGATTCTGTCACTAAATTACTCTATAACTTGCATTCCATTTTGAGATGTAGAAATATTGTAGTACTGAAGTGAGCAATTTTTTAATATTACACTATGGATCCCGACCAAAATATGACCAAATGCTTTAACATACATACATACACAGACCAAATACATTTAATCGCATCATCCAATTGTTCTCCTTTGCTTTGAACACGCATATCAGGATTAGCTAGTTTTCATGAAGACCAGCTAATATTTAAGCAGATTCTGTTTCGGCAAAAAGATCACATATTATGCATTCTTCAAGTTGAGTGACATATTTGAAATTTATTTGTAAGTAAAATGATACTTTAATATTTTAAAGTGTCAAATTTTTATCAGATGACATTGATATGACCATTATAAATCTAAAATTCTTGAGTGTGTACAAAATATATGTGAATCGGCTCGTAAAGGAGAGGTTTTGTCCATGATAAAAGGATATACTTTGATATTGAAAATGTCCATTATCCAAATCAATGGTGATCAGATTGCTATAAAGTGAGCATTATTCGAGCTTGTTACAAGTATCTGTATGGTGAAGTGGCATATTGAAGATTGGCTTTGTGGTCATCAAAGGATTTCCTGAGATTGATATTATCCATTATCACATGTGATGAGGGGGGAATGGAATTGAAGTAGGTTTTGTAAGAGTGCAAATATCGTATGGTACTTGAAATAACATTAATTTTGATCGGAGCTCAGGGGTAATGCGTATTTTGTAGTTGAAAGATACAGTGATGTTTGAACTGTCAGTCAGACACTTTGGAGTGATTAGTTTAAGGATAGTTACAAAAGTCCTGAGAGTGATCAAGCAAAGTACTTTTCGATCGTTAAGAATGGGCTTTTTTAATTGAGAAAAGAAATATTTTGATGTTCAAATTATCCATATCCAAGTTAACTGACGATTTGTATTTAAATCCTGATGAACCTATTCAATTGTTATCAGATTGTTCTTAACTGAATATTTTTTTTATATAAGTGTAGATGGATTAAGACTTATTGAAAAAATTCTGGTGTTGTGGTCAGCAACAAATGTTCTGAGATTGATATTAGCAATTATGGAAAAAAGGAAGATGACTTAAAAATGTGTTTTTAAGACATCAAATATCATACTTTTAATAATATGTTTAGATCTGAGTGAAGGGATGATAATGCCAAGGGCACTTGTTTCATTTGGTTACTAACTCTCAGCCTGATATTCTACATTCTACACCCTAGGCAACTTTGTATTTTGCTACTTTATTTCTTTTTTTTTTTTTTTTGAATGAACAGTTCCTAGCATTGATTTTATAAGTTACAAAGATTCAAAAAAAACTAATTTTGGGAAAAGTTTCAGTTCATTTTGTTTAAATAAAGATATCGTCAAACATTTGACAGATTTGAGAAAAGCATACTGCCTGAAACCACATTGCCAGTTTTTAAAAAACACACAAAAAATCAAGGACAAATATGACATAAGAACTGAAAAGTTTATGAATGAAATGCAACTGCAAACTGAGTCAGGAAATTATATATATCAATTAAACATGTTACGCATTAACTGATCTATGAAATCATCTAAGGAAGTGTGTCATACCAGCCGGATAGCTATCTGATGAAGACAGCCAGATGTTGGCATACAGATTGACTAGTGAGTATGGATCCACCAGGTCTCAATGAAAAATCTTCAAGGTCATCTGATTTTTTAAAATCGAAAATTCTGTTTTAATCTTCTTCTTTCTTTTTTATGAATAAAGATTTCCATTTTCCATTCCATTTTTTAATATTTCAAAAGAATTCTCAAAGCAACTTGGTTAGTATCTTGCTAAAGGACATTTTACACACCACTCACCAGATTTGAATTAGGGATGTTTAATGCCTTTAAGCGTTATGACTATAATAATCAGCCATATGTGTCTCAATATATGTCGGCCTACTATTTTGCTTCTTTAGTATGAATACAATAATTGAATGAATGTTCTATGCGATATACAAATTACTTGAACCTGAAAAGTTAAAACGAACATAAAATACCTTTTTGTTTTCTTCAAAGACAGAGATGATGTATACAAAGTACCCTGACATGGTGGAAGTGATGTACAAAATATATTAAATATTGAAAGCCAAACATATATACATGTTCTTATTTTCGTACATTGTACAAATTATGTGCCAGCATGCAGAGAGAGAGACATTACAAAGTTACTGCTAAGTGTTACCTAAATGCCATGACAAATTGGCCAAGAAAAGCGTGAGTGCTAAGCCTGTCAAGTTTAATTACAATGCGGTATTCATCAACACATGTTCGGCTTTAAGATGCTTTCAGACTTCTCTTTGTTGTTATAGTAAGATAAAGTAACAACATTACAGTCATAATTGCTGCAGTTTATATTGTGAAGAAGAAAGACACATTTGGCAGAACAATGTTACCTTTTAAAGCTACATCACCAGGGTCCAACTCTCTTTCATTTGCATGTTGGCTGGTCTTTTATATCCAAGGTCTTGATAACCTGCATGCATGTAAAATATTCAGGAAAATAGTCAAAATGTTTATACAATTCATTGCTGATCTCTTGGTTGTTTGGAACGGACACAGTCACAGATGTGTGTAGAGCGCTAAGTGAGTGAGTTAATGCATCTCAAGAGGATATCCAGATATGTTATGGTAGGTGGGGTTTGGTGGGTGAAAATGGATGTGGAGGTTAGATATTGTAGAAGCGCCTAGCTACAGCGCTGCACTACAGCTCTGTAGCCACGGCGCGTATGTTCAAGGGTATTAGAAAAAGATATCAAATATGATCCATACATACCGACATTGTAAGCTTACAATCCACAAACAAATTAAATTTAAAAAACATCAGGAGTCAGAGGCGGTTTTCAAGACCCCACCAGAATCCTTTAATTTCGAGTAAAAACCTACCGAAATTGTCAGCAGTGTTGAAAAGTTCCCATAGACTTTGTGCAGTAATTCTCTTCATTGCAGTCAGCTCACCGATTCATTAAGAACTTGTATTTCAATGTTAATTCACCTCACAACTGGACACACAACTCACCAAACTACAACTCGCTGTTTAGCCATTTGACCACCACCAAGAGCTACCAAGGCATATGACCAAGGCAAGGCAGGTTGGCTTCTGATTTATATGACATAGGTCATCTGGTTCATTGGTAGTCTTGTTCTTACACAAGTTTGCTTGCATTGTTTCAGTCTGAACCGGTATGATACTATTAAAATTATTGGTGCTACT
>JXSR01S029546.1:28830-40913 GCA_000969725.1 Ophiothrix spiculata
AAACCTTTTTTGATTTCAAGCAAAAAATCAGCTTTTTTATTCGACCATATGAGCAGTTATTTCAGTCATACGTTTGTTACTCGGTACGTGAAAAGCAGTTTCTAATCAGAAATTTTGAATTTATTCTATCTGTGCATAAATGAGCACATGTTTTAATTCAAAAATGTCACAAACGTCACCAAAAAGTTACACCAAAATGTCACAAACGTTACCAGACGTTACCAAAGAAAACATTGCATTAAAAAAATCCTGACAATAGACTTTCCTACCACTTTTATGAACTATTTGTAAATATGTTAGCCATCATCTGTGAAAAGCGCAATAAAAAATTCGCTAACGTGTCATAGAATTTTTACTTTGAAGTCATTTGGAGCAAAAAACCATTTCCGTGCGAGGTCACAAACGTTACCGAACCTTACATGAACTTTACTAAGTATTTTGGCAATTATTTTAAACTTTAAACACCTGCATGTCTTGATCCCACCAGTGAGCACCATTATCAACAACAAACTCATTGATATAATGTTTATGCTAGGTTCTGTGGCCATTTAAAGGTGGAATTTTTCCATTTTTCAGTCACAAACGTTACTTTGGAATCACCCAAAAGAGACTCATAATAATCATGCCAAAATGACTTTTGTCCATCATATCACACATTTTCAAATAACATAATTGACAATTTCATTAAACAATCTTCAGTCATCCATGTGATAGAAAAAAACACTGACTGATGCAACAGCTTCCAAATATCTCCCTGGTTGACACATCTTGAGAAGACCTTTGAGAATTGATCCAACTATATTCCACTATCTTTGTTATAAATTTCCATTATTCTACAATGAATCCATACAAAATCCAAAGAACTATCCCACACAAAATACTGGTTTGTGTTGGAATATAACATGTAGCCTTCAAAAGATTGCTCTACAGCTCAAAATATCTCAAATATCAAGCAAAACCTTTGACAAGTATTGAGAAGAATAAACAAGTTCAAAACGGTTCAACTTAAAATAAGACAGTCGCATCACACATTATAAGAGTATCCTACATTGTTGTTCACTTGGTTTCTCCTATTTCAAAAAGATCTCTCAGATTGAAAAAATACCCTCAATCGCACTCAATATGGACTAATAAGAGCCGTTTCTGATTTGCTGCCTGAAGTACACGTGCCTATATTTACCAAAGGATCCTTGTATTTATTTTGTTTTAAAAACAATCTTCCATGGATATTAAATCCAAATAATACGAAACAAATATTCCACAAATGGCTGGGTTGTATTTGAACACTACATATGATGCATTTAGAGTAAGATTGCCAACAGCTCAAAATATACGAGTAAAATATGTGATATATTTTTGATGGGTGTACGCCCGGGGTGGGGGTTACTTATATTGACGGAAGGTACAGGTAAATTTGTTGCCCTCAAGAACCCCTTTTCAAACCTCAAATGACTCAAAAGTATATTTTATTAAATTTTCAACCGTTATTTTGAGCGACTTTCAGCTCAAATAGTCATATTTTTTACAGGAAAAAGCAGTTCCTGAGACCTCAGTTCCGCAAGACCCTATGCTGGATATCGCGGATATCACATACCTACCAAAAATGTTTTGAGTAACCCCCCCCCCCCCCCCCCCCCGGTGTACGTAGGAGTATGAAGATCAAAATGGGTCAACCCATTCCAAGCGCAAAATATGACAGTCACTTTGTATGCAGGAGCCTTGCTGAAAATTTGCTTTTTCTTAGTTCAAAACAATCTCTTCTGCAAAATTCTACAAAACATGAAAGCTGCATCTATTGACAATAGGATCCATTTATTTGATTAGTTTTAAAAACAGTCTTTCATGGAAATTAAAGCTTTACTTGTACAAATGTCAAACTTAAGTCAAAATATTTTTCTCTTGATTGCAAATAGTGATCCAACAATGTTTCAGGGCTTAAAACCCAAAAAAGACATTAAAATTGAACAAATGGTTTAAACAAAATGCTCAAATTTGCTTAATTTGATGCTACTTAAACTGGCGATTCAGACTTTTTCAATATGTCTTATTCTAGTTTTTGGTTACTGACCTGCTTGTACCTTACTTGATTGATCTAGATTGACCTGTTGCACTGGGGCTGATACAGGATACCCTTGACTCTCCTTGCCCTTGCATTTTGTTTCAAATATGAGCGTGTTTTGTTTCAAATTTGAGTGCGTATTGTTTCAAATAAAAGCGCATTTTGTTTCAAATAAAAGCGCATTTGTTTCAATTACAAGCGCCTTTTGTTTCAAATACGAGCGCGTTTTGTTTCAAATACAAGCGCATTTGTTTCAATTACGAGCGCGTTTGGTTTCAAATTCGAGCGCATATTGTTTCAAATACGAGCGCGTTTTGTTTCAAATACAAGCGCATTTGTTTCAATTACGAGTACATTTTGTTTCAAATACGAGCGCGTATTGTTTCAAATACTAGCCTGTAACGCACTTGTAACGTGTTCGTAATGCGTGCTTGTAACGCACTCATAATAATAAGCTTGTTACGAGCTCGTTACGAGCTTAATTTTTTCATAAGGGGTCATTTTAAAGCTGAAATATTGCTTTATCAGATGAAATGATAAAATCAAAATTGAATAGTCCCACCTTTCGAAGTGAGCCATGAGCTTTTAGCAAACAAACCAATCAAACCCGATCCAATGCAATACAACACATGAAACACCTAAATCTATTCTGTGATCAATACATTATATTCCAATACGTTATTGACTTGTCCAAATCCATAAGATATGATTCCATTTGATAAGAAACTATCATAATTCCATCTGATGGGAAGTATCCTTATCTGATTTTGATCCTCATAGCCTCTAATTGCATCATAACAGGAAACCTGTTATGACTTTTAGTTGCTCATCAGAAATGTGATCTACAGAAAAACATCTTGACATGGTCAAATTAAAGTCAATTTTATTTCAATCGTTAATGCAGGATAGAACCTTTATCCAGGGTTATTATCAAAATATGGTAAATCACAGAAATCATGATGTTCAGTTGTTGTGCAGACTGAAACATGCTATTACTGGCTCTGAATCTAGTTGACATGACTTGTCCTGATTTGGGCTAAGTTCAATTTGTGCCGTATTTAGACGAAGATAATGGCTATGTTGTAACAACAATCAAAGACACAGTTACGCACTGACAACATCATTAAAATTGAAAGAAATAGTACTAATGCCATCCAATTATGTAAAACATCACTCACTTGTTTAATAAAAGCCACATGTAGCATGCACGCGTGATGGAGGGAAGGGCTTAGGGAGTTTACTTGAATAAAAAAAATGACACATTGGAAACGAGGTTTATTTTTAAAATGTCTCCTTTCGATAGAATAATAATGGCTCAAGAAAGCATAAAGGTTCCCTTTTCGGTCTTTCTGATCTTGCTGTAATGCATGAATTTAGAAAACACATAGACACGTTTCTCATCTGTGTTTAAAAACAAACGGAGGAAGAGGGCAATTTTATTCTTTTATTTTTTTCATTTTGCGCTATAACAGTACAAGTAAAAATACATGTCAAAGTTGTAATTTACCAAAAAAATACATGTCAAAGTTGTAATTTACCAAAATTGATTTTTTGACAAATAAACAATGCTTATGCTTACTTCAAAACACCAGCTAAGTTTCAAGAAAATGATCGGAAATATGAATTATGTTGGTTTATTTTGAAGACAATTAATAGAAAATATAGGGCTTAAGGCTCGCTTTGCTGGCCTTTTGCCTCCTGCCTCTTGCCCCTAAGGCGATCGTTGTTAGTGGATAATGTACATAAATCGAGTCTTTAACAAAGACTAGCAGTGTACAAAAACACCTAAATTGGGTTCTGAAAACAATCAAAATACAGCACTGGTTTATGAAACATCCATAAAACGCTTAAATCAGGTTTATAAAACATGTAATGGGTGACAAGTCACCTAATAATGGTGTGTCCAATAGATTCCAAGTTTCTGTACCAACTAAAACATCAAATCTTGTAAATCCTCAATAATGATTCCATTTAACTGAAAGTATTATCCAAACGTTGACGATCATTGTAAAGTAAAAACAAAACACATCATAGCATAGACGTGACCTGTTGCTGGCTTTTAACTCACTCATCCTACCTCCTATCCACAGCTAGGATAACATCTTGAAATGGTCAATAGTCATAGCGTATCCGCAGGATAACATCTTGAAATGGTCAATAGTCAAAGCGTATCCGCAGGTTACACAGGATGCCACTCCCGGGGGCGGGGGGTACTCAAATTTGGTTTGGGTAGGGACGTGCCTCTATGAAATTTGGAAACCCACCCATCCAAATACCAATTTTTAAGAAAACTTGACCCATCCATATACGAAATCTTTCAGATTTTGAACCAAATTTAATCAAAAATCTCTTTTTTTCTGTCCAAATTTGCTCTATTTTGGCAAAATTTTATAACAGTTTGAGAAAAAATGTCAAAATTTGCTCCATTAAGTTGGTGACAATTTCCGAAAATTTTGAAAAGAACACCCATCCAAATACCTTATTTTGCAAAGAAAAAGGACCGGTTGGAATACCAGAAAGCCTGATTTTGCTACCCGAATTTTTGGCACGTCCCCATAACCCCTTTTGTAGTAGCCCCCCCCCCCCCGGGATGCCACTATACTGGGCTTTTATCAAAACACAGAAAACACAATGTTTAGTTAATTTGCAAATTGAAACATGCTATTACTGGCTCAGAAAAAGTCTTATAAACAGGAAACACTTGGGGACAGGTACTCAGGTTTCACAGCATATACTTAAATCTTGACCAAAACTTTCTCACAACATTCCCTAAACAGTATTTTCCATTTTGAGCCAAGAACGCTCCTCAGCATTAAATTAGTGCCATTTTCCAACAAATCTGTAGATGACAAGGAACTAGTGATTGAATGTAAGCTCAAGAACCAACATTTGCTGAAAGAAACTGCTAACACAAAAATAAAAAATTTCCAAAGCATTTTGACTTCCTTAGGGTTTTGGAGGTAAAAATTACTAAGTGGCTAAATTAACAAGGGAAATTTAGCACACATTTAACATATTTTGAAATAGCATGTCTCTATAGGACTTTGTACCTGGTTACTCTCTAATTCTATTCTTATTCTCATAAAAAAAATCTGTGACATGCAGGCAGGATTCATATTCCTAATGAGACAACTCATTAGAGACAAAATTGGATACCTAAAGCAATCTTATAATAGATGAAAAGAAACAGATAGTCGTGTCCAATGGGCCCCCTGGGCCAAGAGAAGAAATCGTGAGTATCCCATCATACATTGCTTCCTATGGGTAATTTTTGTAAAGGAAGTCATGTGAGTAGTTAGTGATAAAACATGCCCAAAATGCAAGGTTGCAGCAATACAATTTGATTTATGAGCATTTCATCACTGGGCCAATGGGCGAGACTTCTATGTGTTACATTTATTTCAAAAGGCCACAGAGGGGACACTCTGGCTAAACTGGTTTTCATAAGCGATGTGAAATGTTATTTTGAAACATACTTTATTTGAAAATTGCTTTAGTTTTTGCAGCTAAATGTTATCAAATGGTTATTTTATCACCATTTTAGAAACAACAAGTTGTACTGACCTGACCATTTCAACCTTTTACTGGCAAAATTTCCAATTTTACCACAAAAACGTCTTTTTGGGTCCATATGGACACTGTCCCGGACCCTGTGACCCAACGAATGTGCACGAGAGTATATACACGATTTGCCGAGCGATTACTGTTTTTGGCTAGCCTTGATTCAAGGCTGACAGGTCTGGGGATAGTAAAAATATGGCCTTTTTCTTTATTCTTTTGGTTTGTCTACTTCATTCAAATTATGGGTCTGGATATAATACAACATGGCCATTTTTTTTTCTTCTTTATTTTTCTACTTTTCTTTTTTTTTTCCTATTTTTAAATCTACAAAAAATAACTTTGCAAGCAACACTTTAAAACACTGGATTTATATTAACACTAGTCCAGTGAAGTACAGCTAAATAAATCTCATACACCTCTGGAAACATGGAAAACCTCCCTAGCACGTCATAATAATATTGGGTTTAAAGACTACCTTGATATCATTCCTTAATTTTCTATGATAATTAATATTATATTGAAACTTTCCAATTCTTTCTGGTTACCAATAACTTGCTTACATGAAAAATCATAGGGAGGATAAGATAAAATAATATAAAACAGGATTTTTAATAGTGATTAATCTTAATTGGTATCAGGGTAATTTTAAACACAATCTGGTATAAAATTATAGCTTGATTATAGGATGAAAACTGCTGGTCATTTTAAAAGTAGATAGGCCTCCTATAGGCCTACTATATAGTAAATTCGAAAAAAAAATTAGATACAGAGAAAGAAGAAGAAAGAAAATATTTTGCCATCTCCGGCCAAGTCAGCCTCGAGTCGAGGCTAGTTTTTGGCACTGTAATGAGAGAACCACAATCATGGCTGTCTATTCCAAACGAGCCATAAATGCAGCATATTCATTTTGCACCATAGGTAAAAATATGTATCAAGGTCGCAATTTGCCAAAAAATTTTTTTGACAGATTCACAATCCTTCAAAATACCAGCAAAGTTTCATTTCAAAAACATGATCGGAAATATGGAGTATATCTGTTTATTTTGACCAAATCAACAGAAATTTTTACTCCCTGACAACCTTTGACAGACCATAACTTGACTTCTGGAAATTGTGTGAAGTTCATTAAGGTGTCATTTTATTCCTTATAGCATAGTCTTTACAAATATTTAAAAAAAAAGTGAAAATGACAAGAGGCTGCATTTATGGCTGGTATAGGATGGACAGTTAAAATATCAAAAAGTGTAGTGCGCTTCCCAGATATTATGTCAGTTTTCAATCAAAAATAGCCATTTGGTGCATAAATTTCAAGATTCAATTTTTAGTTGAAATTAGCATATTTGATGGAATTACAAAATATTCCATAAGTTTTTCTCCAATCATTTTTGCTCCACAAATTTGTTGCCCCTCCAAATGTAAATGTTCCCCAAATATCATGGTTTACACCAGAGTTAACTCTGGAGTTACCTTCTGTGTGATCAAGACTAACAGTCATGCAAAGCTTACTTACCACCATCACCTTGGCACGTCTTTGTACAGTCCGTTGTTGCACTGGCACAGAATCCAAATTACTCCTTTGCTGCGACGTCGACAGATTAGGGTAAGTACTTCGTTGCGCCGTTAACAGACTAGGATGAGTCCTTTGTTGCACCGTCGCAAGATTAGGATTAGTGGAGATTCTCAACACAGGTCGACTTGCGGATCTCTCCAGCTTCCTGATGATCTTCTCTTCACTTGGAGCTCCAGTCTTACTTAGACGTGTGATCAAGTCATCATCATATTGATGGTGATATTGATATACCATCTTGGAATTTGTTTTAATTTAATCAACGAGATATAATGTGCTATCATATAAGTGTCACTATGCACAAAACAGTCTTTTGTTAATTCTTCATTAAGTTAAGGGGTCCTTGTCAAGTTTTATTCCTCCACTATAGTCTTTCTGTGTCCACTCCAGTGACAAAATCCTCATCAAGTTATATTCCCCTACAGCATAGCCATTATTATTGGGAAAAAATGTTCTGTGTCAAGTAACACAGTGCTCGTCAAATTTACTTTCCTCTGAAATATTGTCCAACACATCAAATCATATTTTGAGCTGAAAAATCCAAATGGCATACTGTTTGAAACCAATCAGGTTAATATCTGCAACTATATTACTTCACTGTCTAGTAGTAGTAATTACAGAGCAAAGCAGTGATGACATAGCTGGCTTGGAAAAAGTCAGGGTTTAAAGGGGCATTGGATTAGTTCAGCATCATCCCCAAACTTTTCCTCTAACATTTTGAGATTTGGGCACCATTTGAAGTATTAGTGGTAGTAATGACAGCATGCAAAGTTTCATTGTCAAATTCAAATTCTATATATCAAAATATTTAGATATTGCAGATCTAATGACAATTTAAAATTTCTTTCGATTTTTCTGCAATATATGATGTGAAAGGAATGTTTTACAAACAAATCTTTGGCTTTTTCTCATTGTATAGCATCAATAAATACGTTTAGAGAATAGCCTCATACCCACAATCAACAAATAAAATAAAATTCAAATTTTTGACTTTTTTTAAGGTTTTGATCAAATTTTCCTGATATCTGGTAATTGACTGTTATTTTCTAACATAGGAACTGTAAATCATCCACAAACAAAATTTCAAAATTTTGTCCAATGCCCCTTTAAATCATAACATTAGAGAAGACACATAAAGAACTATAAAAAAATATTTTGGTCATTGATCAATTCCACATTAACCAACAATAGAAACGAGGCCAACAACATCAACAAGTACCCTTTTGGATCAAATAATATTACCCGACAATTGGATTTAGCATCAATGTACGAATAGCATAATCTAGCAGCAACTTTATGGGTTTTTAAAGAATGGTATCAAAATCCAGAATCAGTGATTAAGCTATTTTACAAACACAATTTTTGTGCAAAATATGACGAGAAATACTTAGAAGGCATGAAAAATAAAAACAAACAAACAATGGGTATCATATTGCCAACCAACAATTAGGGCCTACATAACATCAGAGTGACCAGGAAACAGTGCTACATTTCAAAAGCTCTCAGGTGAATATATTCTCAGCTGTGAGTTCTTACTTCAATTTAGGAACATATTGTCAACCAATTCCAAATCCTTGTAACCAGTAAACACAAATTTCAACATCACAAGTTAAAACTGACTTGCACATCATTTTTCATTTATCATCTATGAAACTGAACACTCCAATCCATAATGACTAACAAACATCCACCATTTCTCCCAATCTGTGCTCTTGGCTTTCGTTGTAAGCTTTGAAGTATGAAATTACCAAACATATATATAACAAGTGACCTACTAGTCCATTTTCATCAAATCAATGAAATTAAAGACACAAATCTCTATTGTTAGGTAAATGGTACCATTAATAATTTCCTTAAACTGTGCTTTCTGCAACCTTTCCATAAGTCTCACAGGATGGAAAAAATATTTCTATAGCAGCTGAAAAAGTAAAAGCTTTTCTCAAAAAAATAAATTAAAAAAAAAAGAATCAGTGATGTTGTTTATCAAATCATGACTAAGATTATGCAGTATAAACTCTAGGATTCTTGATAGGCTAGCATCATTCAAACTCATTCCAAACACACAAACACCCATGGTCTTGTAATCACTATAGAAGTCTAATATTTCGACCATCACCATAGTTAATAACTTGTGTCCATGCGCCATCACAGATTTATAAATATAATATTTGACAATAGCATTAAACTATCTTCAATCCTTTGTGCAACAGGAACCAATAAATCCCAACACTGACTGATACAACAGCTTCCAAATATCTCCCAAGTTGAAACAATTTACCAAATCCATTATATTCCACTGCCATGACATTCCACTTATAAATCCATACAAAAGTGAAACATATATCGTAAGAATTCTACTACTAGTATAAGAATGGTCCACAGGTATATGCAAAAGAATATACAAAATCTATAAAAGTCAAATAAGACGGTCACACCACATGCTATTAGTGTAATGATCCTACACTACTGTACACTTGCTTTCTCCTACTTCTGGGCTTTCATATTCAAGTTGAAAATGGTTCATCAAATCGTCATTCCAGATCAAATCATGACAGTCAATTTTAATGTTGAGATCCTGCATTGAATATTTGATCTTTCCGACTTTAAAAAGATCTCTTCTAAACACAACTGTTGTCTTATTTGCTGTCTTAAGTTTGCACGCCTGCATCTATTTACAAGAGGATCCATTTATTTGATTAGTCATTAAAAAACAGTCTTTCACGGAAGTTAAAGCCTTGCTTCTACAAATTTCAGTCAAAATATTTTTGTGTAGATTGCAAATAGTTATTGATATATGTTTGAGGGTTTAAAATCAAAAAAGTCATTGAAATTGAACAAATGCTTTAATATAACAAAATGTTCAAATAGTTGCTTTATTTGATGTTACTCCAACTGGTGATTCAGGCTTTTTCAATATTTCGTAATATTACTGTTTGGTTGCTGACCTCTTTGTACCTAACTTGGTTGATCTAGAGAGCTACAAAAGAGCATTGAATAAATGTGTAAACAAGAAATCTGATTGGTCAAGAATTCCATAGAGCATTGAATAAATTTGTAAACAAGAAATCTGATTGGTCAAGAATTCCATAGAGCATTGAATAAATTTGTAAACAAGAAATCTGATTGGTCAAGAATTCCTAGCACATCCAGGTACCGGAAAGAATTTGATTGTGGGTGTCCAGAATTCTAAATCAATATTGATAAAAATTCCCCCAAAAAAATCTACCATTTGGTTTAGCAGCAACTTTATAATACTGTAAAATTTTGATCAGAAACAGCCTTAAATGAAGGAATGTGACCATCTTAAAGCGTTTTCAAGTGTATTTTGTCAAAAAACACAGACAAATGGATACAAGCAAGTGCGTTCTTTCCTCGGGTTCTTTCCTATACTAATACACATGGAATTAAATAGATCCCAAATTTAATTTTATTAACCAAATCGTTTGGAGGGTATCAATATCTACCAAAAACCAGTATCTATCAATTTGGATTTCTTGAAATTAGTAAACATATATTTTTACAAAACAACTGACCTTCACATCTTGTTTCATTAGATCATCTACGAAACTGAACCTTTAATCACGCACGATGAAAATAAAAAAAAATATCTTTAGCTACTGATCCAACTTGTATTTCAAATCATTGATGATAGTGAACAGTATCAGACTTTTTATTTTGCTGGTAAATTGTGATTGCAAGCACAAATTTCTAAAACAATTGACATGCAAATGCAGTGGCGTAGCCAGACTTTGTGGTCACGGGGGCAAAGACATTTTGTCCCAATTTTTTCCCGATTTCCCCCCCGGCGTTTGCACATTTTTTTCCCTATTTTTTTCTGGCAACAAATCCATTTTCGTACACCCAAATAAATTCTAGTCGATTTTAAAAACTGACAAGCAATATAAAAAAAGGTTTTAAGCGTTAAATGCAAAAAGGTTTTAAGCGTTCTCTTGACACGATGTTCAGCATTTCCCCTTGTTTCCTGTCTACCAGCTTCTCTCTCATTTTTCTTGTCCTTCCTGATTCTTTCCGCTTGCCGTCCCTATTACCCGCTCGATTTTTTGCCTATTATCAAATCATGAAATCAATCGGTGTTAGGCTAACCAATGTTAGCTGTTATTTCAGAGTTATTTACATTGCATGTCCAACATCACATATTGTTTGGAGATTTACATTTAGATTAAAACTATAAAAAATGAATGATTTTTTCCGCATCTTTCTTTATATCGAGTATAATACAAAACTTTGCCTGTAAAAAGTGCAGCTTACATAAATCTGGTAAAGTTTTACACTCATTTCATATCACACCCAGACAATAATCAAAAATAAGAGCCTTACACCTAGTGGTAAATTCAACAGCTCCAACGCGTACGTCCTAAGATAATTGAATATTTGCAACTTAAAGTTTTGCATTTATTTCATATATCATCCGGACACCAAATACAAATTTGTATAATGTATTTTGCTTTCCCAAGACCACATTCCCGATATACATTAACTATCTTGCGGCAACATAATTATAACAGTAATGGTGATGTTTTTTAAATGTGCCTGTTACAGACATGTATGTTTAGATAAAATATTTGTCCTCCCTTGCTTGTAAATTATCTTGCTCAATAAAGGCGGATGCTAAAGACAAAAAAAAAAATCCAGACACCATTCAAAAATAAGAGAATTGAGCTAGTGTTATTCAACAGCTCCAACACATCCTAAAATAATTGAATATTATGCTCTTGTTGCAACCTTAAGTTTTGCATTTGTTCCATATATCATCCACACACCATTCAAAAAAAAGAGCATCACGCCTAGTGGTAAATTCAACAGCTCTGACACATCTCAAGAAAATTGAATATTATGCTCTTGTTACAACCTCAATTTTTGCATTTATTCCCTACA
>JXSR01S029546.1:56325-69132 GCA_000969725.1 Ophiothrix spiculata
TTTTATGATAAAGTATACTTTAAAGATGACAATACCAAGCGAAGGCATTAACTTTTTATCAAAATAAACTCATAGTGACAGAAGATAGAACAGCCACTGCCAAATTAACTGCTGTCTCACCATGCTTAAGAGGCGTGTAAACTTTACATTGAGCAGATGCACGGGACTTCTCCATATGCCGCCTCCAGAATTGAGATGCTGGCGCCGCCACAGGGAAATACATACAAAATATAGCCCCAGAAATAACCTGATGCAATTAAAATGTTAAAGTAATGAAGTTCACCTTGAACCAGCAGAGCTCTAATTGTTCAGTATGTCCATACTGCCAATCAGGGTAAAAACCAAAGTTAACTCTAGAGTCACCTTCCCTTATAATCAAGACTAAGGGCTCTGTCACACATCACGAACGTACGAATAACGAACTAATAATGTACTCTGGTTTGGTCATTGAAATACATGTAATCCATTACCAAACCAGTGTACGTTATTCGCACTGTATGGTGATGTGTGACATGGCCTTAAAGTTAGAATACTAACCACCACCACTTTAGCACGTCGTTGTTTCCCTCCTTGTTGACTTGTCACAAGATTAGGATTAGTCCTTTGTTGCACCGTCAGCAGATTAGAATTAGTCCTCTGTTGCCCTGGCAACCGATTGGGATAAGTCCGTTGTTGCACCGTGGCAAGATTAGGATTAGTGGAGATCCTAAGCAAAGGCCGACTTGCAGATCTACTCTCCAGCTTCTTGATGATTTTCTCTTCGCTTGGAGCTCCAGTCTTACTAAGACGTATGATCAAATCATCATCATATTGATGGTGATATTGATAAACCATCTTGTAATTTCATGTGACAAGTTTTAGAGAAGTTTTATTTCTTGTATTCCTTAATCATTCAACATATTAACACACAACCTGGTAGACTCTATAAGCCCTATATAACATATTTCATTAAATTAATGATGAAATCCATAATCCTTGTTAGCCTAGATATCCAACATTTCTGTAAAAACCAAGTTTTCAGCTTTATAGTTAATTGTAAATCTTCCTGTTCAAATAATTAGGGTTCAAAGTCAGCTTTATTGGCAGGTCACGTTAATAAAAAAAATCTCGCAACCAAGATTTTGTAACATCGATCGCGAGATCTGGAATACACATTGCTCATTATAAGCTCATTTGCATAGGACCATACGACACACTGGTTACTGGTATATGGTATTCAATGGGTCAATTATGGTATCGTGTGCCATCAAGTTAAATTGAATAGCCCGTGCTGTGGAGCGAATCCTAGTGTTATTGATCGCGGCTACTCACTGTGTGTATTCATGGTGTTTACGGTTGTACCTTGTTTTGCTGATGTAAATGGTTAACTATCCTCTTTTCCAAACAAAGCATTCCTCAGAATGTTTCAGATGGAATTGGCAATCTGAAGCTCAATGGGACTAGACCATAAAAAACATTGACAGTTCTGTGGATACCACTAGCAGCACGGGGTGGTGGTGTCCCCCCCCCCTTCCCATCGCAAGCTTTACCTTCCCAATTGCCCTCCAGAAAAAAAAACCAGAAATATTTTTGCCAAAATTTCTCTTAATTACCTTCTTTTATTGATAATTTTGACAAAAATCTACACATTTTTGCATGATTCGTGCATACTTCACCATTTATTATTTTAGCCCAAAATATGCATTTTTTGAAGGAAATAGGCAAAATTGTCCAAAAAAAATCACGCTAAGCATGCTTTTATTAATCTTTCTAAAGTTTTGCCCCCAGAAATGTTTCTTGCCTCTCATTTACATATTAAAAACTTCTAGCCTGAAATGAGCAATAAATATTTCAACGCCGCTCCATATAGAGAGTATCCACTTCACTCATGCGTGATCGCAAACAAAAGAGGTCATTCCCTTAGTAATCTTTATTCAATCAATGACTCTGAATCTGGCGGGCTATTTTGAAGCAGTTAATATGCTAACGTGCATGACGTTCCTGGTGCTGCTCTCCTGAATGGTCTGAATATTGTATAGCATTCCCGCAAAGATGGCCGCTAATCCAAAACACGGATAACCTCTATAGTCTGCACGAGTTTTGTTTACACAGACATGCTTGCATGAGCACAGCATATATCTGTACACTAAATTTCGTTTTCCAGCTGATTGTTTTCTGACTTTTCAGACAGACTAATTGGCGGTTACATTTGTAGCGACAAGTCCCTTCCAAATGGCTGAAAATGACCATTTTGCCATTGAAAAACAGATTTTTGAGAATATTTTAGGTCAAAAACGCGGGCACTTCTTAATAAGGAAAATTTTTGAAGTAAGATTTTTATGATAAAGTATACTTTAAAGATGACAATACCAAGCGAAGGCATTAACTTTTTATCAAAATAAACTCATAGTGACAGAAGATAGAACAGCCACTGCCAAATTAACTGCTGTCTCACCATGCTTAAGAGGCGTGTAAACTTTACATTGAGCAGATGCACGGGACTTCTCCATATGCCGCCTCCAGAATTGAGATGCTGGCGCCGCCACAGGGAAATACATACAAAATATAGCCCCAGAAATAACCTGATGCAATTAAAATGTTAAAGTAATGAAGTTCACCTTGAACCAGCAGAGCTCTAATTGTTCAGTATGTCCATACTGCCAATCAGGGTAAAAACCAAAGTTAACTCTAGAGTCACCTTCCCTTATAATCAAGACTAAGGGCTCTGTCACACATCACGAACGTACGAATAACGAACTAATAATGTACTCTGGTTTGGTCATTGAAATACATGTAATCCATTACCAAACCAGTGTACGTTATTCGCACTGTATGGTGATGTGTGACATGGCCTTAAAGTTAGAATACTAACCACCACCACTTTAGCACGTCGTTGTTTCCCTCCTTGTTGACTTGTCACAAGATTAGGATTAGTCCTTTGTTGCACCGTCAGCAGATTAGAATTAGTCCTCTGTTGCCCTGGCAACCGATTGGGATAAGTCCGTTGTTGCACCGTGGCAAGATTAGGATTAGTGGAGATCCTAAGCAAAGGCCGACTTGCAGATCTACTCTCCAGCTTCTTGATGATTTTCTCTTCGCTTGGAGCTCCAGTCTTACTAAGACGTATGATCAAATCATCATCATATTGATGGTGATATTGATAAACCATCTTGTAATTTCATGTGACAAGTTTTAGAGAAGTTTTATTTCTTGTATTCCTTAATCATTCAACATATTAACACACAACCTGGTAGACTCTATAAGCCCTATATAACATATTTCATTAAATTAATGATGAAATCCATAATCCTTGTTAGCCTAGATATCCAACATTTCTGTAAAAACCAAGTTTTCAGCTTTATAGTTAATTGTAAATCTTGCAGGATTACTGACAATTTATAAAACAACAGTCTGACCTACGAGCCCTTTCCATCAAGTTCAGGATCAAATCAACAAAATGTGAAGATCCAAATCTAGAATCCTTGTTAGGCAATAAATATCATCAAGCAATTTACGAACCTGCACTTTTTCATTTTATTTCTTGCACGATGTACATACCCTGTCTACCAAATAGAAGCACTGGTCAAAAAGTCCTTTTACATAATTTAAGTTAGTGATCTATGGTGATGATATTGAACAAGAAATGAACAAGATGCGGAATGGGTTGGTGGAGATTCTTTTAGAAGATTACATTCAGCAGCACAAAGTCAACACCAGAGGGAGCAGTCATAAATATATCCTGATTAGTCATAAAGCCAAAGCATTTAAGGACTCCGTTTTTGTTTCAACCATCAAAGATTGGAACAAGTTGAAATGTCACATTGACTCTTTTAAAAATCAGCTCAACCAATGCAAGTAAATTTTTGGCAAGTATGTCCACATGCAGCGCGCAGGATAGCGTGATGTATCTGGAAGGATATCTTGCTGACTCAACTAATGGACATGAAGATGAAGAAATCCAGAATTCTCATTAAGCTTACTGCCATCAAGCAGTCCTTTCCTGGCAAGTCTTGCGGACTTCTCACACAAATTTCTACCACAACTGCCCTGCAAATCCTTGTACATCATATCAATCCTCGTTAGGTCGACCAACATCCGCTGTTATTAGACAATGCGACAACCCTTAAGCTTCAGTCTGGAGTCAAGTTTCCTATGTAACATTACGTAGCTCACGTACTAAGGTTTTAACACGTAATTACTATAATGATTACATTGTTTGCTCATCCTTAATTTACAATATCATCCATAATTTTGCCCGCAGAACGTGCAACCTGTATAAATCTGCTAAAGCTTTACATTTATTCAATAAATCATCATCATAACGTTCATAATTACGTTAGTGGTAAATTTAACAGCTCTGACATGTTATAAGAAAATTGATTATTATTCTGTTGTTACAAACAGCTTCCTGCAATATAAAAGCTAATTAACTTGCGGCAAATTTCTAATCAGGCTCAACTTTTTATCACATTTAATTAATTATTCATGATACTTTGGCAAGCGGTCTATATTTAGAGCACTACTTGGCAAGTAACCAACTCTAACCTCATCACATCTTTTATTTTCTGGGGTTTTTTTTGAGAATATCTGTTTTTTGAGGGTTTTTTTGAGAAAATTGGCAATATGAACTACCTAATTACTGCGACAAAAAAAGTTGACTTAGGTTCCTTTGAGTTTAATACTATGGGGTGTCAGTCAAAAGGGGAAATGCAAATTCTTTTTTAATTGCATTTTTAGGCAAAACCTTTTCGGTAATGAATTCCTCATTGTATCAAAGGGTACCTGTCTAAACCTACATGCGTCTCACCCTCAACACCATTCTTTTTAATGGTAATTAAAATTATAATCCATATCCTGTACAGTGTGGACTTGTTGCATCATGATGTCATTACAAACTATTGATCATCAGTAAAAAGAAATATTTTATTTCAAGAAAGGAGAGATATGTAAATATGTAACTTCCGACCAAGTTCCGTGTTTCGATATGACGAGACACTTGCAGTGTACATAAAACACCTAAATTGGGTTCTGAAAACAATCAAAATACAGCACTGGTTTATGAAACATCCACAAAACACTTAAATCAGGTTTATAAAACATGTAATGGGAGATACAAGAGATGACATGTCACCTAATAATGGTGTGTCCAATAGATCCAAGTTTCTATATCAACCAAAACATCAAATCTTGTAAATATTCAATTATGATTCCATTTGTCCATTTGCCTGAAAGTATTATCCAAATGTTGACGATCATTGTAAAGTAAAAACAAAACACATCATAGCATAGACGTGACCTGTTGCTGGCTTTTATCTCACTCATCCTAGCTCCTATCCACACCTAGGATAACATCTTGAAATGGTCAATAGTCAAAGCGTATCCGCAGGTAAAACAGGATGCCACTGTCCTAGGCTTTTATCAAAACACAGAAAACACAATGTTCAGTTAATTTGCAAATTGAAACATGCTAAACACTTGGGGACAGGTACTCAGGTGTTTCACACCATATTATACTTAAAGCTTGACCAAAACTTTCTCAGAATATTCCTTAAACAGTATTTTCCATTTTGAACAAAGAACGCTCCTCAGCATTCCTGAACAGTATTTTCCATTTTGAGCAAAGAACGCCCCTCATCATTAAATTAGTGTCATTTTCCAACAAATCTGTAGATGATAAGGAACTAGTGATTGAATGTAAGCTCAAGAACCAACATTCACTAAAAGATACTGCTAACACAAAAATAAAAAATTTCCAAAGCATTTTTACTTCCTTTCAAAGCGTTTTGTTCACATTTGGAGGTAAAAATTACTAAGTGGCTAAATTAACAAGAGAAATTTAGCACACATTTAACATATTTTGAAATAGCATGTCTCTTTGTAGGACTTTGTGCCTGGTTACTCTCTAATTCTATTCTCTCATAAAAAGAATCTGTGACATACAGGATTCATATTCCTAATTAGACAACTCATTAGAGACAAAAATTGGATACCTAAAGCAATCTTATAATAGATGAAAAGAAACAGGTAGTCGTGTCCAATGGGCCCCCTGGGCCAATGGGAGAAATCGTGAGTATCCCATCATGCATTGCTTCCTATGGGTAATTTTTGTAAAGGAAGTCATGTGAGTAGTTAGTGATAAAACATGCCCAAAATGCAAGGTTGCAGCAATACAATTTGATTTATGGGCATTTCATCACTAACTACTCAAATAATTTCATACACAAACGATCCAATAGGAAGCAATGCATGATGGGATACACACAATGTCTTCTCTTCCCTGGGCCAATGGGCGAGACTTCTATGTGTTACTTTTATTTCAAAATGCCACAGAGGGGACACTCTGGCTAAACTTGTTTTCATAAGTGATGTGAAATGCTATTTTGAAACATGCTTTATTTGATAATTACTTAAGTTTTTGCAGCTAAATTTTATCAAATGGTTATTTTATCACCATTTTAGAAAAAAGAAGTTGTATTGACCTGACCATTTTCAACCCTTTAGTGGCAAAATTTCCATTTTTACCACAACAACCTCTTTTGGGGTCCATATGGACACTGTCCAACCTTCAGGCCCTATGAGCCAACGAATGTGCACGAGAGTATATACACGATTTTCCGAGCGATTACTGTTTTTGTCACTGTAATGAGAGAACCACGATCATGGCTGTCCATTCCAAATGAGCCATAAATGCAGCATTTTGCACCATAGGTAAAAATATGTATCAAGGTCGCAATTTGCCGAAATTGATTTTATGAAATATATCTATATATATTTATTGACTAAATCAACAGAAATGTGTACTCCCTGACAACCTTTGACAGACCATAACTTGACTTCTGGAAATTGTGTGAAGTTCATTAAGGTGTCATTTTAATCCTTATAGCATAGTCTTTGCAAATATTTAAAAAAAAAAAGTAAAAATGACAAGAGGCTGTATTTATGGCTGATATGGGATGAACGATCAAAATATCAAAATATTTAGTTCGCTTCCCAGATATTATGTCAGTTTACAATCAAAATTAGCCATTTGTTGTATAAATTTCAAGATTCAATTTTTAGCTGAAATTAGCATATGTGATGGAATTTACAAAAATTTCCATAAGTTTTCCTCCAACCATTTTTGCTCCACAATTTTTTTGCCCCTCCAAATGAAATTTTTCCCCCAATATCATGGTTTACACCAGAATTAACTCTGGAGTTACCTTCTGTGTGATCAAAACTAACAACAGTCATGCAAAGCTTACTTACCACCATCACCTTGGCATGTCTTTTTACAGTCCGTTGTTGCACCGGCACAGGATCCAAATTAGCCCTTTGTTGCGACGTCGACAGACTAGGGCAAGTACTTCGTTGCGCTATTAACAGACTAGGATGAGTCCTTTGTTGCACCGTCACAAGATTAGGATTAGTAGAGATTCTCAACACAGGCCGACTTGCGGATCTCTCCAGCTTCCTGATGATCTTCTCTTCACTTGGAGCTCCAGTCTTACTTAGACGTGTGATCAAGTCATCATCATATTGATGGTGATATTGATATACCATCTTGGAATTTGTTTTAATTTAATCAACGAGATATAATGTGCTATCATATAAGTTCACTATGCACAAAGCAGTATTTTGTTAATTCTTCATTAAGTGAAGGGGTCTATGTCAAGTTTTATTCCTCCAGTAGTCTTTCTGTGTCCACTCTATTGACAAAGTCCTCATCAAGTTTTATTCCTCCAGCTGTTAGTACAGGAGAAATTTGTTTTCTGTCAAGTAACACAGTTTTTGTCAAATTTACTTTCCTCCAAAACATTTTCCGACAAATCATTGAGCTGAAAATCCAAATGGCATATTGTTTGAACCAATCAGGTTAATATCTGCAACTACATTACCTCACTGACTAGTAATTACAGAGCAAAGCAGATGTGTTCCTTGACTCTCGGTCATAGCTGGCTGGGATAAAGTCAGGTTTAAATCATAACATCAGAAAAGACACATAAAGAACTATAAAAATGAGCGAAATAAAGCAATATTTTGGTTATTGATCAATTCCACATTAACCAACAATTAATAGAAACGTGGCCAACAACATCAACAAGTACCCTTTCGGATCAAATAATATTACCCGACAACTGGATTTAGCATCGTTGTAGGAATAGCATAATCTAGCAGCAAATATGGGGTTTTAAAGAATGCTATCAACCTCCAGAATCTGTGATTAAGCTATTTTACAAAACACAAATTCTGTGTATGTAAAATATGAATGAGATACACCGAAGCATGAAACATAAAAACAAACAAACAATGGGTATCATATTGCCAACCAACAATTAGGGCCTGCATCAGAGTGACCAGGAAACAGTTTTACGTTTCAAAAGCTCTCAGGTGAACATATTCTCAGCTGTGAGTACTTACTTAAATCTAGGAACATATTGTCAACCAATTCCGAATCCTTGTAACTTGTAAACACAAATTTCTACATAACAAGTTAAAACTGACTTGCACATCGTTTTTCATTTATCATCTATGAAACTGAACACTCCAATCCATAATGACTAACAAACATCCCACATTTCTCTCAATCTGTGCCTTGGCAGCTTTCGTTGTAAGCTTTGAAGTATGAAATTACCAAACATATACATAACAAGTGACCTACTAGTCCATTTTCATCAAATCAATGAAATTAAAGACACAAATCTCTAGTTAGGTAAATGGTACAATTAATACTTTCCTAAAACTGAGCTTTCTGCAACCTTCAATAAGTCTCACAGGACGGAAAAAAATATTTCTATAGCAGCTGACTCAGTGATGTTGTTTATCAAATCATTACTATAGCGGTATAGATTACTTCGTCATTTTTGAGGTTTGTAGACATTTTCATTCAGAATTTTTCTCATGGTGATTAGTTTTTAAGAATGGTGTAAACTTTCATTCTGAATGAACATTTTCCCATGTACAATTTCACCATTGTGTAAATTATAACCATCATTGCAAGAAGAGATTAGCTTACCATGAATAGATCTAGGCCATAAAATCAATATCAAAACAATATACTACCCATCAGTAAGCACTGATGTTGAAAATGTGCATGGGTGAAAAATAGATCTCCATTTATTACCTTCTCCATAATGTGAAAATTTAGAATGAAAATTCTCATTCAGAATTAACAGTTTACTTCATTCTTAAAAATCAATCACCATGAGAAAAATTCTGAATGAAACTGACTACAAAAATGACGAAGTATATCTACTGCTTAAGATTATGCAGTATAAACTCCAGGATTCCTGATAGGCCAGCATCATTCAAACTGTTTTTACTTGAAAATCTTGATTGCAAACACACAAACACCCATAGTCTTGTAATCACTAGAAGTCTAATATTTCAACCATCACTTGTGTGTATGCCATCACAAATTTATAAATATATATATAATATTTGACATTATATAACTCATCCATAGATGCTAGTCATTTGATTGGTAAGATTGTAACATGTGACCATTTGTCATTTTTATTATCACTATCATCCGTTTGATAGTCTTTACTATCACTTTTATCCGTTTGATAGTATGTCAAAACTACAGTGTACAGTAGTGACCTATTGCTTTCTACAACATGGGTAATGAGTAAGTACAGTGGTTTAAATGTGTTATCAAATGGTTAGAATATATAGATGAGTTATATAAAACAAGTATTAACTGCTTATATTTGTGTGATGGTAAAAATATACCATCCTTCATTGAAAGATTGATTGGTTCATTTCACTCGCCCATCGGCTCGTGAAATGGAACAATCAATCTTTCAATTCGGTATGGTATATTTCTATCATCACACTCATAAGTAGTTAATATTTGACAATATCATTAAACAGTCTTGAATCCTTTGTGTAACAGGAACAAATAAATCACAACACTGACTGATACAACAGCTTCCCAACATCTCCCTGGTTGACACATCTTGAGAATTTACCAAATCCATTATATTCCACTGTCAGGACATTCAACTAGGATAAATCCACACAAAAGTGAAACAAATATCCTAAGAATTCTACTAAAAGAATGGTCCGCAGGTATTCAAAAGAATATACAAAAGTCAAAATGAGACGGTCACAACACACGCTATAAGTGTAATGATCCTACACTGTACACTTGCTTTCTCCTACTTCTGGGCTTTCATGTGAAAATACAAGTTGAAAATGGTTCATCAAATCATCATTCCAGATCAAATCGTGACAGTCACTTTGCATGCTGAGATCCTGCATTGAATATTTGCTCTTTCCGACTTCAAAAAGATCTCTTCTAAACACAACTGTTGTCTTATTTGCTGCCTTAAGTTTGCACGCCTGCATCTATTGACAAGAGGATCCATTTATTTGATTAGTTTTAAAAACAGTCTTTCACAGAAATTAAAGCCTCGCTTCTACAAATTTTAGTCAAAATATTTTTGGTGTAGATTGCAAATAGTTATTGATATATGTTTCAGGATTTAAAATCCACAAAAGTCATTAAAATTGAACAAATGCTTTAATATAAACAAAATGTTCAAATAGTTACTTTATTTGATGTTACTCTTACTGGTGATTCAGGCTCCAGGTAACTTTACCAGAAAGAATTTTATTGTGGTGTCCAGCAGAATTCTAAATGAATATTGATAAAAATTCAAAAAAAAATCTACCATTTGGTTTAGCAGCAACTTAAAACAATTACTGTAAGAATTTGATCAGAAATGGTTTTGAGTAAAAACAGCCTTAAATGAAGGAATATGACTATCGTAAAGGATTTTCAAGTGTATTTTGTCAAAAACTTGTTTTTCCACAAATGGATACAAAAGCATGTGCGTTCTTACCTGTACTAATACACGTGGAATTAAATTCAGACCCCAAATTTAATTTTAACAAATGGCCAAAAGTGAGCATATTTAATTCAAATCGTTTGGAGGGTATTAGTATCTACCAAAAACCAGTATCTACCAATTTTGTCCAGTATACCTTAACTATCTTGAGGCAACATAATTATAACAGTAATGGTGATGGTTTTAAAATGTGCCTGTTACAGACATGTATGTTAAGATAAAATATTTTTCCTTCCTTGCTTGTAAATTATAACTCTTGCTCAATAAAGCCAGATGCTAAAAGACAAAAAAATAATCCAGACACCATTCAAAAATAATAAAACTGAGCTAGTGTTATTCAACAGCTCAAACACGTCCTAAGGTAATGGAATATTTAATGCTCTTCTTGCGACCAAAAGTTTTGCATTTATTCCATATATCATCCATACACCATTCAAAAATAGAGCATCACACCTAGTGGTAAATTCACCCGGGTAAATTCAACAGCTCCGAAAATTGAATATAATGCTCTTGTTACAACCTGCTTCCTCTGAAGTCAAAGCTAATTAACTTGTTGCAAGTGGATGATGGCTAAGGTTTTTAATAATTCATGATGCTTTGGTAAGCAGCCTTTTTTAGTGCTATTTGGCAACAAACTAATGCTAAGTATATATATATATCACATCATGATTTTTAGGTAACCACACAATACTCATCACATACTAATTGCCTCTGTAATTGGCTTCAAAATAAAATTGATGAGTTTTACCAATCTGCCGAGTTACAAACCTTAAGCAATACTATTTTGAAATGGTTTTGAGAAAAAATATGTTTTATGTCAAAAACCGAAATTCAACCTTTTCACCCTATTTTTACTTAAGAACCCATTTATTCAAAATATTAATTCGTGACTTTCCCCACATTTTGCCAGAGCAACCCACATATTTCTGGGAGAAGGGGTTCAAACCTAGAGCCTTGTAATAACCAAAAGAGCCTCATAATAATCATGCCAAAATGACTTTTGTCCATCATATCACACATTTTCAAATAACATGATTAACCGTTTCATTAATGCAACAGCTTCCAAATAGCTCCCTGGTTGACACATATTGAGAAGAACTTTGAGAAATGATCCAACTATATTCCACTATATTTGTTATAAATTTCCATTATTCTACAATGAATCCATACAAAATCCAAACAACTATCCCACACAAAATACTGGTTTGTGTTGGAATATAACATGTAGCCTCCAAAAGATTGCTCTACAGCTCAAAATATCTCAAATATCAAGCAATTGGACAAGTATTGAGAAGAATATACAAGTTCAAAACGGTTCTTAAAACTTAAAATAAGACGGTCGCATCACACATTATAAGAGTATCCTACTTTGTTGTTCACTTGCTTTCTCCTATTTATAAAAGATCTCTCAGATTGAAAAAATACCCTCAATCACACTCAATATGGACTAATAAGAGCCGTTTCTGATTTGCTGCCTGAAGTACGCGTGCCTATATTTACCAAAGGATCCTTGTATTTATTTTGTTTTAAAAACAATCTTCCACGGATATTAAATCCAAATAATACGAAACAAATATTCCACACATGGCTGGGTTGTATTTGAACACTACATATGATGCATTTAGAGTCAGATTGCCAACAGCTCAAAATATATGAGTACAATATGTGATATATTTTTTGATGGGTGTACGCCCGGGGGGTCACTTACATTGACAGAAGGTATGGGTATGTACTGCCCTCAAGACCCCTTTTTCAAGCCTCTTCTTCAACTTTCTAAGATGTTCATTTCAAGATTACTTTAGTGCCAAAGACCCTATTTTCAACGAAAATGACTCAAACGTATGTTTTATTAATTTCCAACCTCATTTTGAGCGATTTTCAGCTCAAATAGATAATATTTTTTTATAGGAAAAAGCAGTTCCTGAGACCTCAAATTGGAACAAATCAGTTCCATAGACCCCATTTTTGACCAAAAATCAGTTCCACAAGACCC
>JXSR01S029546.1:73804-89461 GCA_000969725.1 Ophiothrix spiculata
TATTCCCTTACTTAGTGCATAAATATATGCAGATTTCAAAACCGTTGGGGTTGGGACTTCAATCCCAGAAAACTAAAAAGATATTCTACTTATTTTAAAGAACTACTTTTCTTTCTATTTACGCATTGAAATAATACGGGCGATACCGCGGATGATACCACATAAAATCTGAGTAAACAGTTAGGTAAACAGGCAATTTATTGTGCGTCCACCATCGTCTGCGACATAGCCCGATTCAGAGCAGAAATGTTTCACTGTGCTTCCCTTTCCCTATTCATCTTACTTACATAGACTCACGGGTCTAGTGCCCTCACAAAAAATGGTTAATAAAATGGTAGTTTGGCAACAACCTGAGTCTAAGTCGCATAGTCTTATCTTTTCCATAGTGTGGCTAAATATCAGAGAATGAAAAACAGAGGTGTACACAGAACTGATTATCAAGCGTTTTTCTTAAAATTTTTCCTAAATTCTCTCACTAATATTCTCCAGTCTTGTGCTCCATTCCCCTCCCCCAATTTTGCTGGTTTTATTTCTGAAATAATACATGTATAACAACCTTGTTGCAGTCAAGTTACCTCAAATGGTAAGGTGCTCACTTGCGATGCAGAAGGTCCCGAGTCAGATTCCTTTTATCCATTTGTGGTGCGGTTGCGGTGCGTTTTGCACTGTAAGGCTACTGGTAAGGCTAAATAAAATAAAATAAATACTTTGTCTCAAAGCTCTCCTCTCTTGAAAAACTAATGCGAAATGCATTTTTTTTGTAAGTTTTTTTTTCTTTTTTTAGATTTTTTTTTTGTGAGTGACAGAAGTCCTGAGTGCTATTTTACAAGAGTTCCATATGTACCCCCTCATACATTTACATGATAGCTTTTTAGAACTCAAAAACAGAATAAAGAATCAAATAAAATAAATTAACCATTGTTGTCATTTGTTTTTTCACAGTTTCAGGATTTTGAGGGAAACTAATGCGTGCGATAAAACTAATGCGTGCGGGAACTTTGAGACAAACTATTAATTTTATTTGGCCATTATTATTTAAAGCACATGATTGAATGGAGCTGAATGGTATGAGGTTGAAGCTTAACATTTTACAACCGCACTGCAAATGGATAAAAGGAATCTGACCTTTAGACAAGGAATCTTCACCGCCATTCTCGGGCAAATTCCAGATAAGGTGAATTTCTATTGGGCCTTTTAAAAAAAAAATCCCTTTTCCGGTATTAGACCGGTTAATGGCTTCAATAGAAAAACGCTGCATGTTAGACAAGAAATAGGAACTCAAAGGAAAAGTAGTTACTTTGGACACATTCTTAGCAACACAATTAATAGAGAACCCAGGTGAAGAAAAAGGAGAAGAGGTACATAGAGAAATCGGTGGTTTGACAACATTCAAGAAAAGACAGATGGAGAAAGAGAACCAAGTGCTTTGTCCAATCTAAAATGTTTGAGTCATTTTATTTGGTTATAGCTTTAGGGGATCAAATTTTTAACCCAAAATCAGGTTGTGCATGTGATAGCCAGACATTAAAACACTTAAGTTCATAATGGAGGGTCCATATTGTTTTTCGCGCGAAGCGCGAAAACGCAACATAACCCAATAAAGCCGTTTTATGTAATTGTCAAGGGAGGGGTTACGCATGTTTTGGTGCAAAAAAATTCAAATGAGATAATTAGCATAAACTGGTAAAATGATGGCGCTGTTCGAAATTTGTTTTGCCCCTAAAACCGAAACGAAACAACTTTTTTTTGAATTTTTATTTCAGCAAAGTATTTGTTATTATTATGAGTCAAATTTCATTGAAAAATTCCTTTGGGAAAACAGATTTCCAATTTTTGGCGGGAAATTTTTCAGAAAAAATGAAAATTTGACACAAATTAGATATCTGGCCGCCATTTTGAAACAGAACACGGATTTTTAATTTTTTTATTTCATATAAATTTAATTAAGTTGGTGTATCACTGTGTACAGTTTTAGAGATAAATAATGTAGAGAACACTGTTTTTAAAGCCTTGAAAACCCAGGGTCCATATGGACCCCCCATTGTGCACTAACGGGACTCTTAAAAACCTTATGCACTTAAGTGTTATAAATACTTTAATAATAATAATAATAATAATGTGGATTTATATTGCCAAAATCCACCAAAACATGAGCTCAAGGTGCAGTTACAAAAATCTTACACTACAACAAAATATATATATATACAAAATACATGCATGGCAAAGAATACAATAAATCAACCGCCACTCAGTAAATAATGAATCAGAGAAATGCTTGCTTCATGAGATGTGTTTTGAGTCTATGTTTAAATTCACCAAGTGATATGCTAGACTTGATACATGTATGATCAGGTAAGTTGTTCCAAGGACGTGGCGCCGCAACAAAAAAAGCTCTATCTACCCAGGAATGTTCAGATCGTGGTTCATGGTGCAAAGACATGTTACTTGAACGGAGTGTACGAGCAGGAATGTATGGTTGAAGGAGACAGCTGATGTAATCTGGTGCAAGCTCATGAAGTGACTTGTTATCAATAAGTAACAACTTGTACACAATTCTGTAGCTTACAGGCAACCAATGCAACTCCTTTAGCACAGGGGTGATATGACAAGATTTTCTTTTCTGTGATAAGCAGCTATCAGGACATGTTTCGAAGCTGTCCCACTGGAATTGCACAGATGGAAATGGCATTTCCACAGCTATATATTTATCATAGATGCAAGACAGAAGCAGCTATCAGGACATGTTTCGAAGCTGTACCACTGGAATTGCACAGATGGAAATGGCATAATCCACAGCTATACATTTATCATAGATGCAAGACAGATGTTCTACATGTACTTGCCAGCTTGCGCTATCGATTTGTTTCCTGTGCCACGACAGGCGTATCAGAATTCGGATACCTCCATATCCTAATTCTGATACGGGTATTACAATTTGGATACGTATCCGAATTATGAGTTCCGCCAAACTGATATTGGGGTTTTAATACCCTGAAACACTCTGTTTCAAAAACAAATTTCGCCACTGCCAGGTTCAATAATCAATCATAGTTGTACAAGAATCTCTAGCTTTTCTCCAAACACTTCAGTTCCCCCCTGCATCTAAAATCAACAATTCTCCTCTCTACTCTGTCATCAATAGTTAGACCCCCCAAAAAATGGTTTGTTTGTCCATAAAGGCCTCTGAAAAGGGAGAGTTGGTAGGTAGGCTTTTTGGTTTTTTAATTTTTTTTGTAATAAATGTACATGAAACTCACCTCAAGGAAAAATTGAACAAGAAATAAATTTAACTTACGAGAACAATATACTGCTGAAAAGAGGTCTTCTATATCAGTTCTGCGGAACTCACAATTCAGATACGTATCCGAATTTGGATACTCAGTATCAAAATTCTGATACCCATATCCGAATTTGGATTAAAAACAGCTGAAACAGGATATCAGCTGAAATAAATATTCTGCTTCGCCGCGCACCATACCGGTATGTATAAAAGTCAACAACATTAGCATCATTTGTCATATAAATTCTAGGAAAGTGTTGGCCAAATTATTTTGCCTTCTGTGATAAGGAGCTATCAGGACATGTTTCGAAGCTGGCCCGCTGGAATTGCACAGATGGAAATGACATTTCCACAGATACATTTATCATAAATGCAAGAAAGATGTGACTACATGTACTTGCCAGCTTGCGCTATCGATTTGTTTCCTGCACCACGACAGGCGTATCAGAATTCTGATACTCCTCCATAATCCTTATTCTGATACGGGTATCACAATTTGGATACGAAATGTACTTGGGTATCCAAATTCGGATACGTACCCGAATTGTGAGTTCTTCCGAACTGATATTGGTAAATACAGTTCATGTAGTCTTCATGTCATTTCATATTATATTTTTAAGATTTGAGGACTTTCTTGGTGAATATTTGTATCTTCTTGTATGAAAATCCCTAAATAAGAGTTGGAAAATTAAAAAAACTTTATAAAGCACACGGTCGGGCCAAATGTTGATGGTCGGTCGGGCGAGGACAAGCAAACAATATTTTTTGGCTTTAAAGCAAGGTAGGAAATCATGATATAACATCTAATAAAGTTGCAATATTCTATACATGTACTTCATTCAGATCAAGTGTTAGAATTGTTTAGTGCATTTTGTGATTACAGTACAGACACTGACCCATTTACTACTTTCCCCTACAGACATCAGGAGTTCAATGCAAGAATGTTGTAACTGTTTTGTTGTTTACTTTCAGTCACTGCTTTTTGCCGTTCAACACTGGACATGTATTACCTTGTTTTGTAATTGAGTAAATCGCACAAGGGATTCGTGTCCATGTCGATTGGCTGGAAAGCATGAACCATGATGTAAGATAGATTAAAGTTGCAAGTAGGGGGCGGGGGACAAAATTTAGTTTATAATTTACAGATCAACAAGGCTTCAATGGAAATTCTAATCAGTTTAATATGATAAAACTATCTGAAACTGTTGTTTTAATACAATTTTACTATCTACAGCAGCACAGCGATATTCAAGCAGCCAATATACTGTTGACAAACCTTGCAATAATTTCTGGGTCTGTTGCATATCCGGAGTTTGTCGATCACGTACGGCGACATCCGATGAGTTTGTGGCCTTCCGATTGTTTCCTTGAGTAAAACGAACACATCGTATGTATACATACATCTTGATTACAGTTTACTAAACATAAATATTTTTCAGATAACGACAATCGACCGAAATCTGAGTGAATTCTGACTCTTTGAAACATGGGTTTTTGTCGAATGATTATTTTTTATGAAAAATGAAATCACGTTTTTGAACTAAAATTATATTTTTTTGCTAGTTTTGTGGCACAATCTGCTAGTTTTCTAGTATGGACTATACTTCAACAAACACGTTTGGCGCTATGGTAAATGCCAACTTAGCTCACATTCAACCAACTTTGCTCGAATATAACGGGCCTTTTTTCGCCTTTTATCGGAATTTCAAGTACTGAAGAGCATTATCGTGATGCGCGTGGATTACACCCATAATGCAGTTCAATTTAGTATGCAATTCCACACCCTTCCTACATAATACACAGCAGTGTTAATATGACCTCGCTGAACATTCAATTAGTATTATTAATTGTATTATGGGAAGGTCTAAATCATCCTCTAGATTACTACAAGAACGTATTTGTGAGCTGAAGGGCAATTACTATATAAACTTGTTGTAATAAATCAGACCCGTGAAATCGGATGCATGTTTAATTTTATTCAGGGGTGGGGGGGGGCAGTCATGTTTGAAATGGATGCAGGTGTAAGGATCGCGCTCTGATAGGCTGGGGCATTCGATGAGAGCACATACTCAAAAAGGGTCTTTGGGTGTCAGTGATGCTGAAGGGGGGGATGGGCTTTTAGGCCTTACATATGCGTCACCTCCAGAATGGGACCCCCCCCCCCAACGACTTGCCCAGCGCTAAAATAGGGACACGATAAACACGATTCCAAGGCAACGAACCGAGGTCAGACAAGCAAATCTGTTAGAAGTGAGCTAGGCCGTTGGTTTTGATTGTTGATTTCTCCAGTAAGCTTCAGAGTATTTTGGTACATCGTCAATAGGCAAATATCGCTGTGAGCAGGCCTTCTCAACTAATTTAGTTGAGGTGCCATTTCATAAAAAATACTGATCATGAAGTGCCACTAAATGTGGGTGGGGTCCAGGGGCCCGCCTTAGGGCCCCTGGTGGGGTCCAGGGGCGAAATCCCAGCGGCGGTCCAGGGGTGGAGCCCCCGGAAGTTCCTGGATTTTAGGTGTTCTGAAGGGGTCTGAGCATGTAATATTATTAAAGGATTTAATTCATGTCTTATGGGCAAAGATAACAATATTCCACAAAGCAGTTGTCTTCGAGGAATTTTCAGGTCAAGTTGCATCGCTTTTTTTATTGTTTAATTGTTTAATTTTTCTTTTCTAGCCCGACGTCACGCGCCACTTGGACTTCCTCCAAGCGCCACAAGTGGCACACCCGCCGCCAGTTGAGAAGGCCTGATCTACAGGAAGAAATAGTAAACTCACCAAAATATCCCTTGCTTTAAAGTAATTGGAGTGGACATCTAACAAAACACCCGACACTCATTACACTGCAAAAACTGTAGAACTGTAGAACACATGACGCCTCCAAAGGTATTCAGAAAGTGTTCAGAATGTGTTCTCGAAGTGTTCCAGAACATCACTTGAACACATCAAGAACACATTGAACATGTCAAAAATGCGTTCTATATCTGTTACATTTAGAACGCGTTTTTGGCATGTCTGAAAGTGACAAATCAACGATGTGCAACAAAATGTAAAGCTAAACAAAGGGTCAAATTATATTCGGTCTCCAAACAAAATTTTCGCTACCAAACATTTTGTTGTGACGTCAAACTATGGGTGGCCATAGGTGTCAAAAGGCGTCAACATGAGAAAGGTGACTACAAAATTGATAAAAAGTCTCTATTACAATGAAAAAGGTGTCTAAAATAATCTAAAAGGGAGTGTAAAATCTATTACGGTGCCTAAACCCAAAATCAATACGTAACCCAAACGGCATGTGAAATCAAGTAAGGAGACAGTTTTTATATAAATTGATCATTTACTTTTTCAGTTCAATATGATGAAAAAAGCACAAAAATTTCTTTTTCTTTTCTTTAAATTTTGCAGGTTCAATTTGCTTGTGTCTGTAAACATCATAAGGTAAAGTCGAAAACGAAGCTTGTTTGCTAACGGCCGTGGTGCCCATCTCCTTTTCCTTAGCGTTTAGGCCAGACTCCACTACTGTGTATGTCTGGTGGGGGTATGCCATTGGCCCGCATAAATGAGTCTGATTTACCTTCCCAGTACTTTTTACATACTGGTACCAATTTCTGTCACCTGGGTGGGGAGGAACAATGTGGACAAAGAATCTTGCTCAAGGACTCAACACTGCAGTGACCGGGCCGGGGCTTAAACCCACAACCTCTCGATTATGAGTCCAATGCTCTAACCACTGCGCCACAGTGCTCCACAGAGCACCATCATGCTTAGCTGTCAACATGGATCTTTCAATGTGGCATGTTACATCTGTGTTAACAACTGCATTGGATGTTCTGTGAATAACATGGTTTTGGAAGCACTGTCCCACAGAGAAATCCGAACACCAAATTGACCCTACCACTGATCAGTCTGGGAAGTGACGTCCCATCATGCCCATGTAATGAACATGCTTAAATACATCTCAGATCTTCAGTAAAAAGCAGAGTGACCCCCTCCCCCTGACTTGGTGTGAGAAGTGATGTCCTATATCATGAGTGCAATGTCTATTGCATCTATTCCCTTGTGCCTGTCACATAGGACATTAATTGTCCTTTTCTGCTGATGAGAAATGTTAAAGGTTGGATAGGTTTAAGGGGACATAGTCCGACTTTTATGAGCAATTTTGAATTTTCCATTAGCCTATTCTTTACTCTGTAAATAATATTATGGTAACCATAATCTTAAGACATTTTCACTTATATCTGTAAAATTTAACATGGGCAATGGGAAAAATATGAGGAATATTTTAGTACCAAAATCTCAGAAAGTTTGAAAAAATATTGACCGAATCGAACAGGGCTCCTTTAATGTCCTTTTTCACTAGTGAGACAGCAGAATGACTTGTTTGCTGCTAGTGATTTTTTGTCCCTTTTACTAGTGATTGTTCCCCCACAAGCAAGTAGGCCTACAAACTGGCATCAACAGATTACTTGAAAAAACTCAATGCCTTTTCTGTTGAATGAATGATATTGTAATAAACTTGCGCTGTTTTGCCTGAAAAAATGGCTGAGCAATATAACCCCAAGATTTCCCCGTTTGAATATTGCACGTTCTTAATATATCTTTGTGTCTGTCTAATATGAGCAATACTTGCAAATTGAATATTCCATTAAGGAAAAAGTTGCAATCTTTATGTAAAATTAAAGGGAAATACAGCATTCTATTATTGTTTACGTTTTAGAAGCTCAGTTTACGATCTCAAAGCTGCCAGTTAGCTAAGCAACTATTCCCTTGTTTCGAAATGCATGGTTAACACATGCAAATTTACCATGTTTCGAGTCCCCATAAAGGCAGTTTTAACTATTTCTCTTTTTATGATTAAAAGCTAATTACGATTCTCATTTTTGTATGCAGTCTATGACATGTAGCCTTAAAGTTGGATAAGTATTAAAGGTGTTAACATGGATAAACCTCCAACACATGTATACATAGTAATTGTCCCAGAAAACATTGAATAATGTTGGGGTGAATGTCAGGGGCCGATTTCACTAACATTTAGCGATGATCGCTAAACCAGTTTTGATCGCTAACTCCAAAAATGATCGCTAAATTGTTAAAAAATACCCGCAATTTAGCGATAATTTTTGGAGTTAGCGATCAAAACGGGGTTAGCGACCATCGCTAAATAATAGCGAAATCGGCCCCAGGTCTGAAATCCTGGTGGAGGGGAATTTATCAGCAAATCTATTCAAAAATATGCCTAAATCAAGTAAATAATTCCACATATTGTTTTTAATTTTGCATTTTTAAAATTAATTTGTTAGTTTTATCCAAACTGGAAAAAATTGTCTAGAATTGAAAAAAAATGTTATGGTTAACTTTGACTAATATTTTCAAAACTAACATAAATGTGATCCTTTTTTTTATGGCTTCTATCTTTGTAATAGAGTAAAAGTTGAGTGAAGGGGTCTGGTGTAGAATCTTTTTTTTTTCTCCCACCACCAGACCCAAGTACAGGGAATTAAAAAAATTAAAAGTGAGAAAACATTCATTTTTAGAAAGAAAAAACATGTAGCTAGTTCTAATATTTTTGGCTTAGTATCCTCAGTCTGGAAAAATAGTTTTATATGGTTTATGTCAAATAATGACAACATTATTCAAGCATTACTGTATATAAATTATCTTTCAGCAAATACCTTAAAACAATATTTTAGGTAATTTGATATCCTTAAACTGTTGAAATAGCGATGATCCATAATGTTGACGTCATAAACTTGACATGATAGACTCATCATCCCGTTGCCATAGTAATGTTATCTCAATTCTATTCTCTAATGCTCATCATTGAAAAGGTGAGAGTAGGTTCAGGAACAAATGCAATTTATTTCATCCAAATGGACAGACTTCAAATCTTATCTTAACTCATTGCCATGGAAAGTTCTCTCAAGGTGCAATATTTATTTCATGCTAGAAGTAGGAGTGAAATATATTAACAAGTATTAGTCTATAGTCCAAAATGGACGAAGATATACAGGTTATTGTAGTTATAATAATATCTACAACTACAGGCTAAAATAGATATACAGGTTATTGTAGTTATAATAATATATACAACTACAGTCTAAAATAGATATACAGGTTATTGTAGTTATAATAATATATACAACTACAGGCTAAAATAGATATGCAGGTTATTGTAGTTAAAACTATATCTGCAACTTTACTATTACTACAGACTAAAATAGATATAGGCTAAAATAGATATACAGGTTATCGTAGATACAAAAATATCTACAACTTGCCTATTACAACAGGCTAAAATAGATACAGGGTATACACGTTATCATAGATGCAACAATATCTACAACTTAACTATTACTATAGGCTAAAATAGATATGCAGGCTATCGTAGATACAAAATATATGCAGTTGTCGATCTATCACCTTTTGGCTGGTTCGCCGTGTCTATAGTTTTGGTAAATGGCGACTTTTTGGCTCCAAATAAAAAAGCTATATTTCAATATTAGTAAATGCAATTTCAACGAAATTTTGTAGAAATGTTTGTATAACCAAATTATGGCTATTGAGCTACTATACTTTTTGATTAGTTCCCAGCGTGTTTTGCCTGCACACAAAATTGTTATAACTCAAGTACTAAACAAGTAATTTCAACCAATTATAGTAGAAATGTTTATAAAACCAATGACTACCCATCTATTACTTTGTGTCTGTTTCCCTGATCCCGTCAAGTAATTTAATTTACTTTCAAATGCAGAAAACATGATAGAAATCGGATGAAAAATAAGTAAGATTTGACCAATTTTGTAAGCACGTCTCTTTTTCCTCTGTTCCAATGGGATTTACTCAGTTAAGCAAGATATTACATTTATCATAATTACGGGTTATGGCATGAAGAAAGTGTAGAAGTGAGATTTTTGTCGCCAATCTCTAATCAATTGTGGAACCGGCATTGTAAATCAAACAATATTTTATTTATTTATTTATTTATTTATTCATGGTATACAAAGAACCAGCAGGTAGCAAAGAGCTGAAAGTGCTGGCGTTTACAGCAAACATAGTTCAATAACTACAGATTCACAAAAATACAAATAAGTACACAGAATGACTAAAACATTTCATAAATAAGTAGTCCAGTTAATTACATGATTAAATGTCGCATAAATGAGTATTTAAAAGACAGAATTTTTGGTCAACGTGGTCAAATGGGCTAAAATCAGGGTTTGTATAGAAATTAGCCAGGTTCGCAGAAATTCAAGGCCTGAATCATGGGTTTTCTTTCCTTTTTTATTCTAGAAATGTAAAACAAACAAAATTTTTGACACTTATAAAGTCTTTTAACCATGGTACGTAGTTGATTAAAATCACTGAAACTCAACACTGACATAGGTATAAAATTGTACATTCTCATTAGGCATTGATAAGTACAAGTTTAATGTGTATAAATCCCATTGGAATGAAGGAAAAAGAGCTATGCTTATAAAATTGGTCATATATCTTGCTTATTTTTCAATCGATTTCTATCATTTTTCTGCATTTAAAAGTATATTAAATTTGCTTTACTATAACAACAAGAAATTTATGATATGGTGCTTTTATCAAGGTCAAGCTCATCTTTAATCCGTGCACAATTTTTTTGATTCACGTGGTATGTGGTGCTAATTTTGAATGATAATGTAATAAACCTGTGTTGTTTTGCCTGAAAAAGCAGATTTGAATTACGACACTGAGATCGCCCTGTTTGAGCTGTGAATTGCTTGCTTTTAGTATCTACATTTTGTCTGATAGAAGTATTCGCATAATTTACTTACAAATTGAGCATTCCATTGAGGCAAAAAATGCAATTTTTATGTAAACAAAAGAAAAATACGGCATTCTAATGTATATGTTTTAGATTTGAGTTCACGATCTCAACGCTGCCTGGATAGCTCAGCAGTAGATCCCTCGCTTTGTAATGCATGACTTACCCCTGCCCTAATCCATGGTTCAAGTCCCCACAAATGCAGTGGAAACTATAAAAATCGTTAGGATTCACATTTTCCTGAGCAGATGGAGGTCATCTACCCTTAATAGGCCTACTCTACATAGATTAAAGTGGAAATAGCCGTTTTTCGTTCAGAGAATTTTCACTAATAAAATATAAAGGTCACAAGTTTGCTGTTAAAAACTACCAAATCAACTGCAAAACTTTTTGTTTTGTTTTTTTGCTTGTCATTCTTCCAAAATGAGTACAATTAATTTTGGTCAACAACAACAACAAAAATAGTCCCTACCATTTTTAAACTTTTGCATATGGGTTTGCGGCAGATAAATCATGACATATAGTCACACCCGATCTAACTTACACGGCAGGAACTCTAAGTGGCACTTGAAATGCCAAGTCCGTCAGATGCATCCAGCTTGCTTTTATGCTTTTAATGTTAAGTATGATGTATTTTGTTTCATGTCTCTCTCAAAAAGTGTTTATGATCAAAATGTCTTGGTTTGCAGAAACTGCTTTGAATCATAGAATACATTTGTTATGACCAAAGCATCTCCGAGTGATTTTTAAACATTGTGTCCTTTTAAGAGACTAGCCTGGAGTTTTATTCCTGATTCAACTTTCTTTAACACCTACTGATTTTGATACATTTTTGGAAATCATCCAAAAATCAACTATCTTTACTTCTTTTAACCATGTCTGCTTTAACATTATGGAAGAGCTGTATTTTGAATGAATATCAGGAAATAATGTTGATTAAAGCTACTAAGAACGCTGGTTCTAGAGTAAGAAATATCTACTAGCATGTAACTATCAAACAAATTGTTTGAATTTAACTGTTTCTCTCTGAATATAATCTCATCGAGTAGTTTTGTTATTTTCATTTGTTATCAATTTAAGAAATAAAACATAATGAATTAGAAACACTGGACATAGCTTTCCACTTACATCAAAATATGACATCAAAATGTTCATTTTTTTTAAAGTTTCTCTTCATTTCAATACATTTTAACTTTATAAGAGAGTATTTCCATAAGATCATTTAATTGTAAGTGGAATCACAAAGCTCTTACATTTGAACTAGACATGCACTGTAGCCTATTCAATAGTATTCAACAATACAATACAACTCATAGATTGAGAAACTGAGTGGGTGAAGGCTTAAAGCAGTATTTTCAGGGCTAATAGTGTCATAATGCTGTGTCTGCATCCCGGGGTCCGCATATTTCAAAAATTTTGAAATCACAAGAATTTACGATTTGATGATAATTTTAACAAGAATGATTTAATACACATTGCCGGACACATTTTGTCATCTGATCAGTCTGGGCCGAACCTGATTAGGTTCGGAGTTATCTAATCAGGTACATTAGTATCCCATGATGCATTGCTGCTATAGATCTTGATTCAAATTTTAAACTGAATTTAAACCAAACTGAATGATAAAATATTGTTTTTATTATTAGATTTTTTTCGATAATTAACGATTCTGTTAAAAAAGTTAACAAAAATATTTTCAACTTATTGATTACGTAATAAAATTAATTCTATTGTCTTAACAATAACCTCACAACAAAGTTTTTCAAACTCACAATAGATATTTAGCCATTAACGAATACTTTAAGATAAGAATAACAAAAACTTTCCCCGACCTCAAATAAATTAACCCTCGGTAAAAATTCAAAATTCATTATCTGATTTGGTAATACGCCGGGGAAGTAGTGACACCATAATTTATGTTAATCACCCAACACATGCGTTTTGGACCCAAACAAATGGTGTGACCACTTTTGCCACACATTAAGTCTATGGGGGAAAAAGTCTGACTCCGATTTTATACCATAACTTTCTTCTAAAACAAAAAAAAAGGGAGAATATGGCAGCGTGTTATGCTGAAGGTTCTGACAACAAGCCAGGACGGGACCCCTGCCGTTATTTTCGTTTTCCACCTGAAAAAAATCATTCTGAATTGTATGTTTACGTACGCCTATCTGTTAATACGTATATCTCAGGACATGATCCATTTGTTTGGAACAAGATCGCACGTGCTGGGTTAATTATCATAAATGTGACGTCACTACTTCCCCGGTGTATTATGGACATGAACCTGATTCTAAGGTGCTCTGCCCGGACTGGTGACTGGAAGAAAGTCGTATCTGCAATAGTTGCCATTTGTCATAAATTTGGATTGCACATTGGATAATCTCCAGTATTGAGTCAGATGATCTTGAAATGGTTCTTCAGGAGACACTGTCACCTGAAGGACCATTTAAAGAACCACTGACATAAGACAAGGAATTGTTGAGGGATTTTTCATATCTTGTGACAAGGTGTAAAATAAATATAACTTACGGCAGCCATTGCAGATACAACTTTCTTGCACTCTTATGATGATTTTCACTATGCTGGAATTTTGCAATCATTACAATCAACTGCTGGGCCAGTCCAAAGTAATGTTTATGACCGAAATATTAAAAAAATTCACTTTTTATAATCTTGTGATTATTTTGCACTGATTTGAAGAATCAACTGGATTGTTTTTTTGCACCTGTTTGTAGACATGATTGTTATTGATCATCGCACATAATTTGAAGTAGACTAGAATTTGTTCTGTCGGAAATCCTAATTAACCAATCAACCGCGTCGCAAATTAGCGTCCAGTGCTCCTGTGGATATTGTGACTGTACATTTTAGTGATTGATCAGTTGATCATTTTTGTGATTGTTTAACTTTTCTCGTTGGAACTAAATTGTTCGAAAAACTAACTTTACTGAGACAATTTTCGTCTCAGCTCTCTACACCTTCGGGTGGTGTGCCTGATAAAAGGCGGGAAATCCATACAAGGAAGGCAGGAAGAAATGGCTACAGAGCCTAGAATATCTACGAGTTTGCTGTTGATAATGGTGCTCACTGGTGGGGTCAAGACATGTAGATGTTTGAAAATTATACTAATTGCCAAAATCCTTAATAAACTTCATGTAACCTTCAGTAACGTATGTGACATCGCACGGAGATAGTTTTTTTGCTCCAAATTAATTCTAAGTAAAAATTCTAAGACGTGTTAGCAATTTTTTATTGCGCTTTACACAGATGATGGGTAACACATTTGCAAATATTTCATAAAATTTGTAGAAAATTGAAATTCTATCGTCAGGATTTCTTTTAATGCATTGTTTTGTGTGATAACTTTTGTGACATTTTGGTGTAACTTTTTGGTAACGTTTGTGACATTTTTGAAAGAAAACATGTGCTCATTCATGCACGGATAGAAAAACACAATTTCTGTTTGGGAAATACTTCTCATGTACCAAGATACAAATGTATGACTGAAAAACCTGCTGATATGGTCTAATAAAAAAGTAGATTTTTTGCTTGAAGTCAAAAAAGTTTCATTATCTATGGAATGAGCCTGAAGTTTTTTGTCCAGAAAACCTCACATTTGTTTATAAAGGAATTTGATCCCATATGCCTTTTTTTTCAGAAATACTCATGTCTTTTTTTTTCAATAATCCCTCAATTTTTCGTTGAATGCACTTGCTATTATTCAAATATTTCTATTTTTAAATCTGTATTTTAACATCTTTTGGCTACAAAAAATCTGTTTAAATTTGATTGCTTGTGTTTGATGCTGAATGAATTTTGTGGAACCCTACCCCTACCCCTAAACCCTAACATTTTGGATTGGACCTAAAGTATAATTGGTCTAATTATATGTAATTGATTTGAATTTTAGGGAGCAAAGAGACCTGTGGTGAAGTTTTGAAAAATGCTTTAACTCCAATGTACTTCATTTCACTATTTGAAGTATTTGTGATCTAAAGTCTTAGCTTCAAGGAAATTCTTTGAATCTTTATTTTTTGAAGTTGGACAAATAAAGGTAATTATGAACGGTGATCTATACTATACATGCAAACACTGCAAACTTGTTGGAAACTAAATCATTGTTGACAAGCCAAAATAAGTTAATTTTCCAACTAGTGATTGAAATAGCACTGTGTGCATTTTATAACATGGGTCCTGTATCTTAGACAAAATATGATCTTCAAGTTTAATTCACCAGTAACGGTGCTATTTTATGCAAAAAGTTTGACACAGCCCTTGCCTAGAGAGGAAGCAGCTTAGTTCCCGGGCACTGATTTCAAGTTTCCATCGCCTTAATTTCTTGATGAACTAATAAATGTTGTTATGCATATTTGCTCATGTTCACCCAATCTTGGTATATGACAGTTGTAATATCTACTGCAGGAGATCTAAACATGCTCGGACAAGATAGAATCTGTCTGCCAAATCCTTGTACAAATACCCAGGCGACCCTATGGGTAAATGTCACAGCCACTTCAGGTGTTCATTCATGTACAATGTTGTATCAATACTTGTTATGTTCACAAATATCTTGGAGTAACG
>JXSR01S029546.1:112373-133499 GCA_000969725.1 Ophiothrix spiculata
TTCGTATGTCCCATAATGCATCTTGAAAGTACCACAAATACGGGACCTTGTGACGTATCTTGCGCAGTCGAGTTGTGCGCAATGTGCAGAACTTCAAATATGATAGACTGGGCAAGATACGTCACAAGGTCCCGTATTTGTGGTACTTTCAAGATGCATTAAGGGACATACGAAAGTGGTCTATCTGCCAATTCTATCCTTCATAAATCACAACATCCTCTTATGGCTCAGTTCATAGTATCACATTATACCTTAAGGCGCAAGATAGGAACTTTCACACTTCAATGAGATTTATAACGAAAATATTATCAGAAAAGGTCATTAACAGTTTAAGTAAAAATTTATCAAAATTCACCTCAATATCTTCTGAAGACTGTCTACTAATACTCAAAGCAAAAAGATGTCAACTACAAATATCAAACTTGATGGTCAAATTTTTACTCCGTATTGATTTCAGTTCATCCAGTGTTCATCAACCTAAAACAAGATTAGCATGTTACCGTCAACTGACGAATTACTTGAAAGAATATCACCCATACGTTTCAATGCACAGATGCCTTAAAATGCACTGGTGTTTTTTCTGAATGCTGTCTCAACGAGATGTAATTCTGTTGTGTGGCTGAACGATTTGTTCAAACTGATGGGATTTTTATCTATTTCAGCATTAACAACAAATTTTTTTAATAGAAGTTTTTTGCACAACTGATGTAAAGTTCTTTTTTTTTTAATTAATGGTGAGTAGATAGAGTGACTGCTGTAAGAGCATCTCACTTAGATTATTGCATCAAGTAGCTATACAGAAGGTACCAAATCAATAATTAGCTGAGAACAACCCCGTACCCCCCAAAGCACCAAAATATGTAAACGTAGGTCGTTTTTTAATAAAATACTGCACACAATGCTTGCAAAATTGCTAAAAACATTTTTTTTTTGCTTGTCACTTTGTCAAAACCGCTAAAATTAGTTTACAGTTGACCAAAAAGAAATTTTTCCTCCAAAAAGTCCACTTTTTAAAATTCACACCCCCCTTTGAAAAAATCCTGGCAACGGGCTTGGCTAAGAAGAATGATCCTAAGTGTCACTTGAAATGCCAAGTCCATCTCTTGCATTTAGCTTGCATTTATGCTTTTAATTTAACATGTGGTGTATTTTGTTTCATATGTCACTCTCAAAAGTGTTTAGGCCTAGAATCAACATGTCCTAGTTTTAAATAAGTACTTTCTTTGATATTGTGTAAAAATGACTGGATTATGAAGAATTTGCCAAATGTGAGAATCAAAAGAATTTGAAACTTAATGTCTTTGCTGTAAAGCACTTCAATTCCATCTAGAGATATTTTATTTCACAATTAGAAGTGTTTATGTGGAAAACGTGTTGAATTTAAAGGAACTGCTTTCAATATTATAGGTAGTTGGACAAATTTAAGGAATTTTCCACTGAAAAAGTGGCGTGCAAAACAAAGGATTTATTGAATGTAAGGGACCACTTGTGAATTCACACTACTGGCTCATGTTATGCTATAAGCATATCTTGTACTTGCTGAAAAACTTTGCATATAAACTGTACATTTTATAAAAGTATGTTTAGCAATGGTTTCAAGGCTACCTGAATTCCAAGATAAACCAATAAATTTATTCCCAATTTGCTCATGTTTATGGACATCTTTGTATACAACAGCGGTTATATCTACTGCAGGAGTTCCACCCATGCTTCATCAAGCCAGAATTTGTTCTCCAAACTCATCAACAAATATCCAAGATAACTTGAGTAAATGTCACCTGCAGGTACATAGGTGTTCATTCATGCAATGTTGTATAGACTAGTGAGTATAAACTTATTTAGAAAATCACTATTTTTAGAGTGAACAGCAAAGCTGCTTTAAGTAAACAAACTGTAAAAAGTGGATTGTTTTTCACTCTGTATATAAAACAAATATTGTTTGTATGCTTTTAACAATGAAGCATATTTTTAATTACAAAGGCAAACTAGCAATATTAATATTGTATAAAAGTAAGAAACCGGTCATTCCATAAAAATGGCTACTGATGTTCTCATAATATAACCTCTCGGTACCGCCACTTAAATTGATGTAGATTTGGCCAGGTAGTAAACTGTAAAGCGGTGGTCACAACCCGTCGTACGTGCACGTACGTGCAGTCTGCGTGCAAAAACGTAGGAAAATCGTGCAAAACGTATGTTGTCGGTACCGATTTTAGAGCACGCAGACACGACGTAGCATTTTTAGTCCATGAGGAACTTTCTCTGCGTTCTTGCTACGTTTTTTCCACACGTACGATGGACGCACGTGTATCGTACGAACATCGTACGTGCAACATACGAATTTCCTGATTCTGATATTTTTTTCAGCAGTCACGTCTTCTACCGACGACGCACAATGCACGTGCGTGCTCCGCACGTTGCACGTGCGTGCTCCGCACGTTGAACGTACGTGCTCCGTGCCTACACTGTCATTGACAGTTCAACAGTTCATTGAGCACCAAGAACTTACGTTCATCGTACCGAGTCGGCGCGTGCTCGGCACCTACAACGTACGTTGTAGGGTGTTCCCTCCTCAGAAGCTGAAAGATTTTGAAGTTTTTAATTGATATTGTATAGCATTTTATGAATACTTTAAAGAGAATTCTAAGCAGATATGAAGATATTTGCAGAGGGGAGTCCGAAGGGATGTTCCCCCAGAGAAGCTGAAAAATTTTGAATTTCTGGAATTAATCAATTAGTGGCATTTGGTGAATACTTTAAGGATAATTTTATATACACTCTAAGAAATTTCCCGTAAATTTTACGGTAAAATCACTGGCAATTCGGTTGCCAACATTTTACCGTAAAATTTACAACTTTACCGTAAATTATTATACGGTATTTTACTGTATTTTTACATGTGGCTGTTTATTTTACTGTATTTTACCGTCAAATCATATTTTTTTATGGACCTTTCCTACCTGTTTCGAAGCATAGGGGGATTCTGACACCAGTTTTCAACTTAAAATCGGATGATTTAGTGTCAAAATAAGCATCCCTATAGCCATTCTCAAGAACAAGGCATGCTTGCAGATTGCCACACCAAGGGAAAATGTGCAGCCTTGGTACAATAACTACAGATATATTTTATATTTAGTATATATTTTCTGTGGTGTCAAATTCTCTTTTTTGCTATTAATTTACGGTATAATCCCGTGAAAAGACGGTCATCGCAATAAATAACTGATATATGCCGTTAAATTTACTAACGTCCGTAAATATTTTCTTAAGGGATTTCACCGTTACAAAATACTGGTTTTCTACCGTAAAAATACGCTCATTTTTTAGATAGAGTGTAGTAGGAAAATACTTGCACTGTAAATACTCAATTCAAAAAGTCTAGGTACGCCACTGTATAACCCTTACCCTAACCCAAACCAGTATTGAAACAGGTTCCTCAAGAGGAAGTGAAATATATCAGTTGTAGGTATTCTTATATTGGATTGAAAATATTAACATCTAGTAAGCTTATTGGTACATTTCAGGACTTGATCTGAATTTTGTCGTAATCTTTGAAAAGTAGGTTGAATAAATTTCAATGTATTTTCTTACAACAATGGAAGTCACTGTTGTTTGAGGTGGACATTTATTCATTTTTAACCAAAAATTCATTTTTTCTTCACAGAAAATTGAAAAAGCAGTACAAGTAAATGGAATGTGTTGCATAATAAAGTTTTGAACCCGTTCTAAAAATTTTATTCCATTTTGGTTGAAATTTTGTTAATTTTGAGCTCATTTACTGGTATTTTTTGTAAATTCAGATATGTGCAAAAATGAGGCGCTATACATATTTCAAATTATTGATTATATTTGATTATCGATTATGTTGTTTGATCTGTGAAGATTTTGACTAAAAATGATATATAAAATTTTTTGACGTCAGATCCTTCATTTGCATATCTAATTTCAGTAATACACACCAGTATACCCCTTCTACATCCAAAAATGAGTTTTTATGAATAGCACCATCTATTTTGACACTTAGAAATAAAATGTACCTATTTCTATTGTGTTCAAACAACAGTGAAGTATATTATGTCAATCTGTCACCAACCACCTTTCTTCTTGAGAATACACTATCCATGGATATACAATTTGTTGAATAAAATATTTTTGACACCTAATATGTATCATAGTTTAAGCCCTGATAGATTAAAATCAAAGTACTATGGGATATTCTAGGCATGCTGCGTGATATTTCAGTACTAATTTATTTATTTTTTGTTTCAACAAGCTAAAACTTTCATATTCTTGGATAAAGGCCATCTTATTTCCTTGGAACATGTTACTTTAGGCAAGAAAGTAACAAGATCACCTTGGATTCCAAATTCTTCACACATGATGCAAAAAGTTACCAGCACCGTGTGATTGCATTAAATTGCCCGTAATTTATCATTCAATGGAACAGTGTCTATAACATCCAAAATGAATGTTACATTAGTCAAACAGTGTCTAGTCTGCCATCAATTACGAGTGGCTTGTTAAGATGATCACAGATCTCCAGGTTCAATTATCAGATGCCAAACGCCCTATAATCACTACACATCTAATGCATTAAACATGGCAACCATGCATAATACATCTTGACTACTTTACAGCTCATCAATTTTCTAACATTTTCTCATTCAAAGGTTACTAGCTACTGGTAGTGATGACGACACTTTAAAGTAAACAAATAACCATAAGAGATGGTTGAAAAAATGATAACTATTCTACTTTTTAGAACCTAAAAATGATTGTCAAGGAGTGTTTTCTTATTAAGTAGAATCTTAAGTAATTTGAATATTGCTCAATAATAGGTAACAAAATGTTGATCTATTTCATGCAATACTTCAAAACTTGAAAATCAAAAATTTGAAAAAAATTAAAGTTTACTTATGCAAATTTTAGTTGGGCTTAATCTCTAGAAATAAATTTATAGGATCATTCAACAAATTGAAATTTACTGAAAATTTATATAGCTTGAATGGTACTCAAAGGAAATATGTGAAAATCATGGTCAAATCTAAGGAATTTACATGTAAAAACATACGAAAAGCAATTGGTGGTGTAATTCCTAATATTTGAAGAATGTAAATGAATGGAAGTGGTCCTCATCACAAAGCTCTGTGAACATACCAGCATAATTGGCTAGACAGCTGATAAGCCTTATGTACAGCAAATAAATAACCACAATCAGTACTTACTATAAATAGAAAATTTGGCTGATTGCATCAAAAAAGTCAAGCCCTAAAATTAAATTGTTTTCTAATTCTAACCCTAAACCTAACCCTCCTCTAACCTCAAAACTAAAAAAAAAACTTCCCAAGATCAATTCAGCATAAATTCAATCAATCAATCAATGATACAAGTACTTGCATGATAACATGCATACCCCATGAAGGAGTCTATTCGTACAGGGGACCCACGGCTTTACGTGACTGTCCGACCACGGAGCAAGTAGAGTAAAGTTTCTTGCTCAAGGAAACAAGGAGACGAAAACCGCCCAGCCCGGGGCTCGAACCCACAACCTCTGCATTCCGAGACCCGTGCTCTAACCGCTCGGCCACGCTCCCCTCTGATAGTTGCTTTCATTTGTCAGTTTGTAGATACTTTTACTTACCACCGTAACACCTCCACCTCCACCTCCTCCTCCACCTGCCTTCCCCACTGTCCCTCCATACATTCTGTTAAGTTCAAAGTAAAGCTTTTTATGACGTAGCAGAGATTTTAATATCCAATATGTCCAATAGATTTGTTGGTTGTTATCACTGAATTCAAGATTCGGCATCACTTGGCCTCATTTCAGTCATATATACGCAGGCTGTTTGTTATTCCGATATTGTACACAAGATGACCAGAAAATAAACAGAATTTCATTTCCGACCTCGTCGCCTGCCTTTCACCACGACTTCCTTTCAGAGCTCAATGAAATATAGCTTTAGATATAGTTATGTCAATCAAAAATCTGGCTCACCGTTTCTCAAGAGGTTTTGAACTGATAAGATATTTTAAAGATGAGAAATTTGTGCTATATTTGGTATTCCAATAATTTCTGATAGCAGACAGAGAGAGAGATTTGATTTCAAACTTGTCCTTGATATTTCCTTTTGAAGTAACTCCTGTAATGTAGCTAAGATGTACACACTACAAATCTCTTGAAGTTTCATTACCTCAGGCTTGGTTCATAATCACAATGCATCAGATAAGGGAACTATGGCTGCTATAGGTGAGCATCACTGGGTAATTAGATAGCATCTCTGCAGCTCTGAATCTGCAAATTATATCCTTCATAAAACACAACATCCTGTTATGGCTCAGTTAATAGTATCACATTATACCTTAAGGCGCAAGATAGGAACTTTCACACTTCAATGAGATTTATAACTAAAATATTATCAGAAAAGGTTATTAACAGTTTAAGTAGAAATTTATCAAAATTCACCTTCACATCAATATCTTCTGAAGATAGTATTTCTGAATAGTCCACTAATACTCAAAGCGGAAAAGATGTAAACTGCAAATTCAAACTTGACGGTCAAATTTTTACTCCGTATTGATTTCAGTTCATCCAGCGTTCATCAACCTAAAATAAGATTAACATGTTACTTCAACTGACAAATTACTTGAAAGAAATATCACCCATATTTTTCATTGCACAGATGCCTTAAAATGCACTGGCGTTTTCTCTGAATGTTGTTGTGTGGCTGAACAATTTGCTCAAACTGATGGGGTTTTTTTTATTTCAGCAGAAACAACATACTTTTCAAATAGAGGTAATTTGCACAACCGATGTAAATTTCATTTTTTAAAGATATATGGTAAAGAGATAGAGTGACTACTTGAAATGCCAAATCCATCACTGGCATTTAGCTTGCTTTTATGCTTTTACTGTAAAATGTGGTGTATTTTGTTTCATGTCACTCTCAAAAGTGTTTAGGCCTATAATCAACATGTCCTAGTTTTAAGGAAGTACTATATTTGATGTTGTGTAAAAATGACTGGATTATGAAGAATTTACCAAATGTAAGAATCAAAAGAATTTGAAACTTAATGTCTTTGTTGCAAAGCACTTCAATTCCATCTAGAGATATTTTATTTCACAATTAGAAGTGTTTATGTGGAAAACGTTAAATTTAAAGGAACTGCTTTCAATATTATAGGTAGTTGTACAAATAATGTTCTTTCTGATTGGTGTAGACTTCATGGTGGTGTTCAACAAGGCACACTTATTGGTCCAATTGTTTTTATGGTACTTGTAAATGATGCTGCCAGAATGCAAGAATCAAACAAACTTGCTTTAAAATATGTAGATGACTTGACAATTGTGGAAAATGTTCCATTATCACACAACAGTACAATTCAGCATGATTTGGACAATTTTAGTAACTGGGCTGAGGTTAACAAAATGAAACTTAACCCGTCTAAGTGCATGTTCATGGATGTCACCTTCATGAGAGATCCCCCTTCTCTTGATCCTCTTCGTCTTTGTAACCAAGATCTTCAACAAACAGATTTTGTGAAGATCCTGGGGATCAAGATCTCTAGTGATCTTAAATGGGACACTCATGTTGGTGACATCATTAAGCGTGCAAGTGGTCGGCTTTTCATGCTTACATTGTTAAAAAGATTTGGTCTTCCTGTCAAAGATTTGATCACGATATACATTGGTTTTATTCGCCCTCTTTTGGAATATGCTGTTCCAGTATGGCATCCCGGTCTAACCGAAAAGCAGCATTATGCCTTGGAGCGTATCCAAAAGAGAGCGTGTAAAATCATGATGGGTTCCAAGTATACTTGTTACCAGGATGCCCTGACAACTTGCAGCATACCTGAACTTCACCAACGCCGTGACAAGATATGCTTGGATTTTGCAAATAAACTTCTTGAGTCAAATCAATTCAGAAATTGGCTGCCAAAGTCTAGAGCAGATGCCACCAACTCATATAACCTTAGGAACAGTCATAAACTTTCTGTGCCAAAAACTCGCACAAAGAGGTACTCTGACAGTGCAATACCCTTCATGGTTAAGATCTGGAATAATCAATAATCATGCTTTCTAGCTCAGTTTATGTATTTATATTTTGATGACCCTCTAGAATGCTCTCCGGTCTTTTAGTGTATATTGTGTGCTGGCATACTTGTTTTAATCATATTGTATGTAATTACATTTGCATGTTTTATATGTATTTTATAATTGTAAATATTGTTTTAATTCAGCATTTTGCTGCGATTACAATATTCTTTAATAAACCTTGAATAATAATAATAAAAATAAAAAAGGAATTTTTCCACTATGAAAGTGGCGTGCAAAGGATGTTGAATGCAAGGGACTCATGAATTCACACTACCAGTTCCTGCGTTACTATTCGCATATTTTGTACTTGCTGACAAACTTGGAATATAAATAGTACATTTTATAAAAGTATGCTTAGCAATGGTTCAAGGCTACCTGAATTCCAGGATGAACCAATAAATGTATTCCCAATTTGCTCATGTTTATCGACATCTGTGTATACGACAGCTATTATATCTACTGCAGGAGTTCCACCCATGCTTCATCAAGTCCGAATTTGTTCTCAAAACTCATGAACAAATATCCAAGAGAACTTGAGTAAATGTCACTTGCAGGTACATAGGTGTTCATTCATGCAATGTTGTATAGAATACCGGGTATAAACTTATTTCGAAAATCGCTATTTTTAGAGTAAACAGCAAAGCTGCCTTAAGCAACCAAACTTTAAAAAAGTAGATTATTTTACACTCTGTATATATAAAACAAATATTGCTTGTAATATTGCTTTTTGCAATGAAGCATATATTTAATATCATTACAAAGGCAAACTAGCCTTATTAATATTAAAAGTAAGAAACTTGTCATTCCCTAAATATGATTGCCGATGCTCTCTAATTATAACCTCTGGGGACCGCCACTTAAATTGATGTAGGATTGACCAGGCAGTAAACGTTGTTAATCACAACCAATTATTGACACATAAAAAGCTTCAATTGGCTAAGTCCCCAGTGGAATGACCGCATGGCCCGTTAACAGAATTGTAAATAAGCAAAGATGTTTCCTTGCCAAGAAAAGGCTCTGCGCATTTGCTTTCTTAATGGAAAACCCCGAATAAAGATACTTGGATGAAATGATGAAATTAATCTATACTGGATGCTTCAAAATACTTGCTAGAAAAAGGTTTATGTTTATTCTGCTAATTTTAAAAAACAAATTATCTTTTTCTTTTTGCCAATTGATTAAACTTCTCTAAACAAAATTAAAGGTCGTTGAAATTCAAGATGTACCAATTACAGGAACATTGTTCAATTTTTCCAAATGTAGTTTTCGAAGTCATATAAAACTAGGAACTGAAATATATCAGTTGTAGGTATTTTTATATTGGATTAAAAAACATTAACATCTAGTAAGCTTATTGGTACATTCCAGGACTTGGTTTGAATTTTGTCATTATCTTTTAAAAGTAGGTTGAATAAATTCCTATGTATTTTCTTACAACAATGGATAAAGGATGTTATTGTCAATCTGTCACCAACCACCTTTCCTATTGAGAATACACTATCCATGGATATACAATTTGTTGAACCAAATATGTTTGACACCTAATATGTATCATAGTTTAGCCCTGATAGATTAAAATCAAAGTACTATGGGATATTCTAGACATCCTGCGTGATATTTCTGTACTTATTTCTTTTCTTCATTGTTTGTTGTTTCAACAAGCTAAAACTTTCATATTCTTAGATAAAGGTTGATCTTATTTACTTGGAGCATGATACTTTCAGCAAGAAAGTAACAAGATCACCCTGAATTTCAAATTCTTCACACATGATGTAAAAAGTTACTAGCACCGTGGAATTGCATTAAATTGACCTAAATTTGTCATTCAATGGAACAGTGTCTATAACATCCAACATGAATGTTACATTAATTAGTCAAACAGTGTCTGCCATCAATTACCAGTGGCTTGTTAAGATGATCACGAATCTCAAAGTTCAATTATCAGATGCCAAACGCCCTATAATCACTTCACATCTAATGCATTAAACATGGCAACCATGCATAATACATCTTGACTACTTTACAGCTCATCAATTTTCTAACATTTTCTCATTCAAATGTTACAAGCTATCAGATATGACGACACTTTAAAGTAAATAAAGAACCATAAGAGATGGTTGAAAAAATGATAACCACTCTACTTTTTAGAACCTAAAAATGATTGTCAAGGAATGTTTTTTGATATTAAATAATCTGAATATTGCTCAAAAATAGATAACAAAATGTTTATCTATTTTATGCAATATTTCAAAACTGAAAATCAAAAATTTGAAAAAAATAAATAAAGTTAATTTATGCAAATTTTAGTTGGGCTTAATCTTTAGAAATAAATGTCTAGGATCATTCAACAAATTGAAAATAACTGAACATTTATATGGCTTCAAATTTTCAGCATGTTTTATTTTGTATTTCTCTGAAAAGGGGACAGTATCTATTTTACAGGTTGGGGTGCCTATATCTCTTTCAAATCAACTGGGCCAGACTCCGCAATGTAATATTTATAGTGAGGGAATCACCACACCCCCTCTACTCGAGTCTGATGGGAACTTATAGGGCTTATCGCTAAGCCGCGCATGTCCCAGTGGTTCTCTATAGAGAACCGCTGGCTGGCGGCTTACCGCTAAGACACGCATGTCCCAGTGGTTCTCTATAACTGCTGGCTGGTGGCTTAATTACCGCTAAGCCGCGCATGTCCCAGTGGTTCTCTATAGAGAACCGCTTCTATAGAGAACCCCTGGCTGGCAGCTTACCCCTAAGCCGCGCATGTCCCAGTGGTTCTCTATAGAGAACCGCTGGCTGGCAGCTTACCGCTAAGCCGCGCATGTCCCAGTGGTTCTCTATAGGGAACCGCTGTCTGGCGGCTTACCGCCAAGTTGCGCATGTCCCAGTGGTTCTCTAAAGACAAACTAAAGATGTTATGATCACAACCCATTTTCATATCATTTATTGAAGATAAAATTCAGTGCTATAATATATTTGAAGAATGTAAATGAATGGAAGTGGTCCTCATTAATTACCAAGCTCTGTGAACATCCCACCATAATTTAATTAATAATTGGCTAGACAGCTAATTATAATAAGCCTTTTGTAAAGCAAATAATTAACCACAATCAGTACTTACTATAGGTTTTGGCTTATTGCATCAAAAATGTCAAGCCTTAAAATTAAATCTATTTCTAATTCTAAACCTAATCCTCCTCAAACCTCAAAACTAAAAATTTGATGTACATAGCCTAAAATACATTACCACATGAATTACTTCCAAAGATCAATTCAGCATAAATTACTTGCTTTCATTTGTAGCTTCTTTTACTTACTCACCACCGTAACACCTCCACCTCCTCCTCCACCTGCCTTCCCAACTGTCCCTCCATACATTCTGTTAAGTTCAAAATAAAGCTTTTTATGACGTAGCAGAGATTTTAATATCCAATATGTCCAATAGATGTTTTGGTTGTTTTCACTGAATTCAAGATTCGGCATCACTTAGCCTCATTTCACCCATATATACGCAGGCTGTTTGTTATTCCGATATTGTACACAAGATAACCAGGAAATAAACAGAATTTCATTTCCGACCTCGTCGCCTGCCTATCACCACGACTTCCTTTCAGAGCTCAATGAAATATAGGTTTAGATATAGTTATGTCAATCAAAAATCTGGCTCATCGTTTCTCAAGAGGTTTTGAGCTGATAAGATATTTTCAAGATGAGAAATCTGTGCTACATTTAGTATTCCAATAATTTCTGATAGCAGATGCAATAATAAACATGTAATAAAAAACAACAGACAGAGAGAGAGATTTGATTTCTAACTTATCCTTGAAATTTCCTTCTGAAGTAACTCCTGTAATGTAGCTAAGATGTATACATGCTACAAATCTCTTGAATTAGTTTCATTACCTCAGGCTTGGTTCACAATCACAATGCAACAGATAAGTGAACTGTGGCTGCTATGGTTGAGCATCACTAGGTCATTAGATAGCATCTCTGCAGCTCTGAATCTGCCAATTCTATCCTTCTTAAATCACAACATCCTCTTATGGCTCAGTTCATAGTATCACATTATACCGTAAGGCACAATGTAGGAACTTTCACACTTCAATGAGATTTATAACAAAATATTATCAGAAAAGGTCATTAACAGTTTAAGTAGAAATTTATCTAAATTCACCTCAATATCTTCTGAAGATATTTCTGAACACTGTCCACTAATACTTAAAGCAGAAAAGATGTAAAAATTGTCAAATTCTTACTCCGTATTGATTTCAGTTCATCCAGCATTCATCAACCTTAAATAAGATTAACATGTTACCTTCAACTGGCGAATTACTTTAAAGCAGTGGTGGGCAACCTACGGCCCGCGGGCCGCATGCGGCCCGCGAGCTAAATTTGTGCGGCCCGCCAAGGCCAAAAAGGGAAAAAAATAATGTGTCAAATTTTAAAAGGGTAGCCCCAAATAAAAAGCGATATTGCGCGCAGAATGAACTTTTCATCTCAGAAATCTGCTAATATTCTTCCAAAGTTGAACAAAATTGTTTGAATATAAATCAATCAATAAAAATTCATTCTAAATTAAGTAAAGCTAGTATTTTCGAAAACATCGGATGTAGTGGAGTACACCAACAGTAGCGATATTTTTGGTGGCTGATGTTTTGACGGGTTAACTATCAAATTATTTGCAAATAGTTGATATAAACTTTTTATGACCGAAATACATTTTATAGAGACGAGTAAGGAAATTCGTTTCCCACACTGAGCAAAGAGAATGTCCCAGGTCTACCTTGAGGTTTTTCAAAGTATGTTTTGCTAATTATTAACTTGCAACAGAAGTAACTAGGTAGGGACAACTTTCCTTGATACTACCCCAGGAAAATTTGAATTTGAAAATGACGTGCTATTTTGCCTTCTGGAGATCAAACATAGAGACATTCATAGTGAAATTTTGCAGAAAAGGAGGGCATTAGGTGTGTATTAAGAACATTAAACTTTTTGAGGTTAAAGTTTAAAAAGGGTTACATTTCTCAGAGTATTTTTGATGGAACTTTGGATTGATGCACCTTTTAAAATGCGAGAGAGACTGTAGCAAAACCAAGTATTTCATAGGTACAAATAAGCTCTTTTAGTACTTTGATGCGACCCGGAGATGCGGCCCGCGAAAAATATTGGAACTTTTGTTTTGCCCGCGGTAGTAAAAAGGTTGCCCACCACTGCTTTAAAGAAATATCACCCATATGTTTCATTGCACAGATGTCTTAAAATGCACCTACGTTTTCTCTGAATGTTGTTGTGTGGCTGAACAATTTACTCAAAGTAATGGCATTTTTTTATTTCAGCATTAACAACATATTTTTCAAATAGAGGTTGTTTGCACAACTGATGTAACATTCTTTTTTTTTCAAAGATATATGTGTCACTTGAAGTCTCACTTAAAATGCCAGGTCTATCACTTGCATTTAGCTTACTTTTATGCTTTAAATGTAAAATGTAGTGTATTTTGTTTCATGTCACTCTCAAAAGTGTTAAGGCCTATAATCAACATCTCCTAGTTTTAAGGAAGTACTATCTAAAATGACTGGATTATGAAGAATTTGCCAAATGTAAGAATCAAAAGAATTTGAAACTTAATGTCTTTGCTGTAAAGCACTTAAATTCCATCTAGAGATATATCATTTCACAATTTGAAGTGTTTATGTAGAAATTGTCTTAAATTTAAAAGAACTGCTTTCAATATTATATGTAGTTGGACAAATATAAGGAATTTTCCACTAAAAAAGTGGCGTGCAAAGGATTTGTTGAATGCAAGGGACTATTTTTGAATTCACACTAATGGTTCCTATGTTAATATTCATGCTATTAGCATATATATCTTTTACTTGGTGAAAAAAATTGTATATAAACAGTACATTTTATAAAAGTATGCTTAGCAATGGTTTCAAGGATGAACCAATACATTTATTCCCAATTTGCTCATGTTTGTCCACATCTGTGTATACAACAGCTGTTATTTCTACTGAAGAGGTTCCACCCATGCTTCATCAAGCCAGAATTTGTTCTCCAAACTCATGAACAAATAGCCAAGACAACTTGAGTAAATGTCACCTAACGTACATAGATGTTCATTGATGCAATGTTGTATAGACTATAAACTTATTTAGAAAATCACTATTTTTAGAGTGAACAGCAAAGCTGCTTTAAGTAAACAATCTGTAAAAAAGTGGATTATTTTTCACTTTGTATATAAAACAAATATTGCTTGTATGCTTTTTACAATGAAACATATATTTAATATCATTACAAAGACAAACTAGCATTAATAAATAATATTAAAAGTAAAAAACTTGTCACTCCCTAAACATGCTAAAGATGGTTGCTGATGTTCTCTAATTATAACCTCTGGGGACCACCACTTTAATTGATGTAGATTTGGCCAGGCAGTAAACGTTGTTAATCACAACCAATTATTGACACATAAGAAGCTTCAAATGGCCAAGTCCCCAGTGGAATGACCGCAGACTTGTAAATAAGCAAAGATGTTTTCTTGCCAAGAAAAGGCTCTGCACATTTGCATCTTTAATGGAAAAACCCAAATAAAGATACTTGGATGAAATGATGAAAATAATCTATACTGGATGCTTCAAAATACTTTCTTAAGTTTATGTTTATCATTCTGCTAATTTTAAAAAAACAAATTATCTTTTTCTTTTTGCCAATTGATTAAACTTCTCTATAAACAAAATTAAAGGTCACTGAAATTCAAGATGTACCAATTAAAGGAGAATTGTCGGATTTTTCCTAATCCAGTTTTCGAAGTCATATGAAAGATAACAATTAAACAGGTTTAAAGAGGCATTGGACAGAATTTTGAAATTTTGTTTGTGGATGATGTACACTTCCTATGTTTGAAAATAACAGTCAATTACCAGATATCGGGAAAATTTTAATCAAAACCTTCAAAAAAGTCAAAATTTTGAATTTTATTTCATTTGTTGATTTTGGGTATGAGGCTATTCTCTAAACGTATTTATTGATGCTATACAATGAGAAAGAGCCACAGATTTGTTTGTAAAACATTCCTTTCACATCATAGATTTCAGAAAAATCAAAAGAAATTTCGAATTTTCATTAGATCTCCTGAAAAGGCCAATTCTAGACATTAAACTATAGAGGGCAGTATTTATCGTTGTCGACAACGATAATTAAAAATAAGAGAATATCTAAATATTTTGATACATAAGGTTTGAAAATTGACATGAAACTTTGCATGCTGTCATTATTACCACTAATACTTCAAATGATGCAAAAATCTCAAAATGTTTGGTTGAAAGTTTGGGGATGATGCTGAACTTGTCCAATGCCTCTTTAAGTCTCAACTTTTAGATGAATAATATTGATCAAACAGTTTTGATTTTATGGGCAAATTTGTATTTTCGGAAGTCACGTTTAGCCGTTAGTCCCCTGTACGAAATAGACTCCTTCATGGGGTATGCATGTCATGCAAGTACAATGTATAATTGATTGATTGATTGATTACTGTGTAAAATTTATTATATATATCATGTGTTAAGTCCCACAAGATTCAAATTTGATTACCAAGCAGCCATGGCCAACCAATGAAGACGGTCACCTTCACCTTAAAGCACTGTCAAATTGTCAAAATATAACCCTAACCCAAACAAGTATTGATTGAACAAGGTTCCTGAGAGGAACTGAAATATATCAGTTGCAGGTATTTTATATTGAATGAAAAACATTAACATCTATAAGCTTATTGGTACATCTCAGGACTTGATTAGAATTTTGCCGTAATCTTGTAAAAGTAATTTGAATAAATTCCTATGCATTCATTGTCTTACAACAATGGAAGTATGTTATGTCAATCTGTCACCAACCACCTTGAGAAAACACTATCCATGGATGATATACAATTTGTTGAATCAAATATTTTTGAATCCTAATATTTATCATAGTTTAACCCTGATAGATTAAAATCAAAGTACTATGGGATTATTCTAGGCATGCTGCGTGATATTTCTGTACTAATTTTTCCCCTTAATTTTTGGTTGTTTCAACAAGCTAAAACTTTCATATTCTTAGATAAAGGCCATCTTATTTCCTTGGAACATGTTACTTTAGGCTAGAAAGTAACAAGATCACCTTGAATTTCAAATTCTTCACACAAGACGCAAAAAGTTACCAGCACCGTGTGATTGCATTAAATTACCCGTAATTTATCATTCAATGGAACAATGTCTATAACATCCAACATGAATGTTACATTAGTCAAACAGTGTCTGCCATCAATTACCAGTGGCTTGTTAAGATGATCACGGATCTCCAGGTTCAATTATGAGATGCCAAACGCCCTATAATCACTACAAATCTAATGCATTAAACATGGCAACCATGCATAATACATCTTGACTACGTTACAGCTCATCAATTTTCTAACATTTTCTCATTCAAAGGTTACAAGCTATCAGTGATGTGATGGTTGAAAAAATGATAACTATTCTACTCTTTAGTATTTAAAAATGATTGTCAAGGAGTGTTTTTAACATTTGAATATTGCTCAAAAATAGGTAAAAAATGTTGATCTAATTTATGCAATATTTCAAAACTTGAAAAATCAAACATTTGGAAAAAAAAATAAAGTTTACTTATATGTAAATTTTATTTGGGCTTAATCTCTAGAAATAAATGTCTAGGATCATTCAACAAATTGAAATTTACTGAAAATTTATATGGCTTGACATTTTCAGCATGTTTTATTTTGTGTTTCTCTAAAAAGGGGACAGCGTGTATTTTACAGGTTGGGGTGCCTATATCTCTTTCAAAGCAATTGGGCCAGACTCCATAATGTAATATTTATAGTGAGGGGATCGCCACACCCCCTCTACCAGAGTCTGTTACCTTCCCAGCATTGAAGAATGCTGCAGATTTGACAAGAGGAGCACATTAGGGTAAGTATCTTGCTCAAGGACACTATACATGCTGCTCACCGGAACCAACGAAGCTCAATGTCAAATGTTTAAGAGATGGGAACTTATAGGGCTTAACTCTCTAAAATGGAAAGACTTACTTTTAAGTCTTATAGATTGTTATCTGTTATGAACCTTTTCAGAGACTAACATTTTTAACTCTTTCACTCCGGAATAAAATTTTAACAATCTGTTCTATTTGGACGGCAAGCCGCTCAGAGCGGCTCACAGACACCACACTTTATTAAAGCGTATGATAATTGTAGTGCACCAGGATAATTACCCTCTTTGCTAATAAAAATGACGGTGTTAGATAGCGCTTTGTTTCAACTGTTTGCTGGTAAATTTTCAACCAATTTGGGCTTGTAGGTTTATTTTTAGAGCAATTTGAATAAATTGCGTCAAATTAAAATTTCCGGGCAATCGTGCACGCATTTGAGAGCCGCTGTGAGCGGCTTGCCGGAGTGAAAGAGTTAAGTCTCGAAAATAAGATTTATTTTAAATTAGTCTTTTCGACTTAGAAATAAACCTATAATGATTCAAAATGTGTTTTAAAACCAAAAGGTTTTGGCCCGTATTCCAGAAAGGTGTTTAGCTAAATCAAGGTTTTATTTATCGTCAACAGCATGACTCATTGAACTCTTCTGCTTCAAAGCTGCAATGATGCGTATCATTTCTGGACAGTTGATGCTCAGTTAAACAATGGTTTAGCTAAACATCTTTCTGGAATACGGGCCTTTATGTTTAATCCAAAGAGTCAGCAATAGTCTTTTCAAAGTTTTGTCATTGAAATTTAGAGATTGGAATAATGGTTTTGGCATATATTCATTTATTATAGTTCCTTTTGAATCAAAAAGCTCACTTTTAACAATTATAATGTTTGATTCTATGTCGAAAACACAATTTTAATAACAAACTTTGTTGAGACTTAAAATTTTAAATCTCTGAAAAGTCTCATCATTAAAAAAGACTTAAAAGTAAATCTTACCATTTCATAGAGTAAGCCGCGTGTGTCCCAGTGGTTTTCTATAGAGAACCACAGGCTGGGACATGCGCTAAGCCGTGCTTGTCCCAGTGGTCCTCTATAGACAAAATAAAGATGCGATGATCAAAACCAATTTTCTTATCATTTATTGAAGATAAAAACACATGCTATATATTTGAAGAATGTAAATGAATGGAAGTGGTCCTCATTACCAAGCTCTGTGAACATCCCACAATAAAATAATTAATAATTGGCTAGACAGCTAATAAGCCTTTTGTAAACAAATAATTAACCACAATCAGTACTTAATTACTATAGATTTTGGTTTATTGCTTCAAAATTGCAAGCCATAAAAAAAAATCAATTTCTAATTCTAACCCTAAACCTAACTCTCCTGTAACCTCAAAACTGAAAAATTGGTGTACATAGCCTAAAATATATCACCACCTGAATTACTTCCCAATATCAATTCAGCATAAATTAGTTGACAGAAAATCTTGAGTCATGTCTTCATGTGTAGATACTTTTCTTTACTCACCACTGTAACACCTCCACCTCCTCCTCCACCTGCCTTCCCCACTGTCCCTCCATACATTCTGTTAAGTTCAAAGTAAAGCTTTTTATGACGTAACAGAGATTTTAATATCCAATATGTCCAATAGATTTTTTGGTTGTTTTCACTGAATTCAAGATTCGGCATCACTTGGCCTCATTTCAGTCATATATACGCAGGCTGTTTGTTATTCCGATATTGTACACAAGATGACCAGAAAATAAACAGAATTTAATTTCCGAACTCGTCGCCTGCCTATCACCACGACTTCCTTTCAGAGCTGAATGAAATATAGCTTTAGATATAGTTATGTCAATCATAAATCTGGTTCATTGTTTCTCAAGAGGTTTTGAGCTGATAAGATATTTTCAAGATGAGAAATCTGTGCTATATTTAGTATTCCAATAATTTCTGATAGCAGATGCAATAATAAATGTGTAATAAAAACAACAGACAGAGAGAGATTTGATTTCAAACTTATCCTTGAAATTTGCTTTTGAAGTAACTCCTGTAATGTAGCTAAGATGTACACACTACAAATCTCTTGAAACTTCATTACCTCAGGCTTGGTTCACAATCACAGTGCATAAGTGAACTGTGGCTGCTATGGGTGAGCATGACTGGGTAATTAGATAGCATCTCTGCAGCTCTGAATCTGCCAATTCTATCCTTCATAAATCACAACATCCTCTTATGGCTCAGTTCATAGTATCACATTATACCTTAAGGCACAAGATAGGAACTTTCACACTTCAATGAGATTTATAACTAAAATATTATCAGGAAAGGTCAATTTATCTAAATTCACCTCAATATCTTCTGAAGATAGTTTCTGAACACTGTCCACTAATACTCAAAGCGGAAAAGATGTAAACTGCAAATTCAAACTCGATGGTCAAATTTTTACTCCATATTGATTTCAGTTCATACAGCGTTCATCAACCTAAAATAAGATTAACGTGTTATCTTCAACTGACAAATTACTTGAAAGAAATATCACCCGCCATATGTTTCATTGCATAGATGCCTTAAAATGCACTGGCGTTTTCTCTGAAGCTGTCTCAACAAGATGTAAATTCCGTTGTTTGGCTGAACGATTTGTTCAAACTGCATGGGATTTTTTTTTCATTTCAGCAGTAACAACATTTTTTTTCAAATAGGTTGTTTGCACAATCTTGTCTTAAGTTCATTTTGGAGATTAAAGGCAAACACATTGAGTAACTTTGAAGTTGTAAGGAAAGTCTTAAGATTTAAGCATCATAGAATAATTTCACTTTCAAATGGCTTCGGTCCATGTAACGTTAGGTAACGTTTGTGACATCGCACAGATATGGTTTTTTGCTCTAAATGACTTAAAAGTAAAATTTCTCCGACGTGTTAGCGAATTTTGCATTGCGCTTTCCACATATGATGGAAATAATTTCATGAAGATGTAGGAATTTCTATCATCAGGATTTCTTTTAATGCATTGTTTTGTTTGGTAACATTTGGTAACGTTTGTGACATTTTGGTGTAACGTTTTGGTAATGTTTGTGACATTTTATAGTTAAAACTTGTGCTCATTCATGCACGGATAGACAAACTTCATAATTTCTGTTTGAGAAATACTTCTCACGTACCAAGTAACAAACGTGTGAGTGAAAAACCTGTTTATATGGTCAAATAAAAAAGCTGATTTTTTTCCTGGAAGTCAAAAAGGTTTAATTTTCCGTGGAATGAGCCTGTAAGGGGAAAAAAAATACAGTTTTTGTGTCAAATTATTATCCATTTCCTTTTCTCTCACACTTGTTTGTATTCTCCAGTGCATTTACTTTTTTTTTTTTTTAATATTACTTTCCCTCCTTTTGTCCATTTATTGGCTATTTTTTCCACTTTCTGCCTATTCATTTCCTTTTCTCCTCCTCCTCCCTCCTATCGCTTGTCCCCAAACCCTCCTGTTTATTTTGTTGCCCAGCATTTTCCATTGAACAATTAGATCTCAGATTTATGCAATATGTAAAATACGTCTCTGCCAAATGTGGCCAAAGTTTACCCCATTGAACTCCTGTGACCTTGAATGACCCCTGATGACCTTGAAGTGACCTCAAAAATTGTTGGCATCAACAATCAACTCCGCCCTCCAAGTTTCATGTCTGTAACCAAGGTGTACCCCATTTGACCTCCTTTGACATTCAATGACCCCTGATGACGCTCAATGACCTTTGATTCACTAACTATCACATACTCGGTCTTAAAACGGTCAAGGGGCACCTACCCGCCAAGTTTCAGGAACGTGCGTCCCTCAGTATCTGAGAAAATGTAGGTCAACATTTGATTTAACAGTTTAACATTTTCATCACGGACACACAGACACAAGGACGGAGCTCATTTTATAGTATGTATGTTAGCCAAAGTCTTATAACCCATCCTCCCTACCGGATGATTATCATGTGACCAATCCAATCTATTAATCCATCTGGAGAAAGAAGACCTGGCTCTATTTCATAAAGCTATTTAGGAATATTCTTAAGTA